>JAUKPP010169498.1:0-14536 GCA_032273245.1 Phyllaplysia taylori
GGGGGGGGAGCTGGATAAAAATATTATATATTATTTGAAAAGGGCTGGAAATATGTACAAAGAACGCCTCCACGTTTCCCTTGAAAGGGAAGAGAACTCAGACTTTTGCCATGAAGAGAAACAGTACGAGGAGGGTGTGGAAATTATAAAGATATTATGTCAATCCCAGCGAACCGCGAAATGTTCTCAAATATCTCTGAGGCAGCGTCAGGAAATGACATACGATATAATTTGCATCCCAAAAGAGCAAAAGGCGAGCACTGTAAAATTTCCAAATTTTGGGAGTGTAACTTCGCTTTTCCCGATTTTTAAAGAAATAATGATGATAAAACCAGGGGCACCCAAAAAAACAACAACAAACAAAAACAAAACAACAACAACAAAAAATGAAAATAAGTAAATAAAAAAAAAAAATGAATAGATAAAAACCAAACAACGGTTCTATTTCCGGCATGCCGCTCCTTCATCTTTAACTCCGGATTTCTATAGACAAGTGGATTGACAGACAACTAGATATAAGCATAAAGCTTTGCAACACTTCAAAGACACTTCACGTATTTCTTTCTTTTTTTCTTGTTTTGAACAAATAAAAAAAAAAACCAGCACTAAAAAAGCAACATCAAAAACATAAAGACACAAAAAGAACGGTTCGGTCTCCTGCTCATATTCCTGTTTCAAAGAATATAAACATATCATTCAACAAATTCTTTGTTCAAATTTTCATTGCAATAGTTTTTACTGATTCTAATGCTTAAAAACGGTGTTTTTTTTACATGCCGGTATTCAATCTATTCATGCATCTATTCTTTGTCTATGAAAACAAGCCGTTCATTCGGCTCAACATGAGCGTCGCGTTCTTACTCATCACGAACATTCTAACATGTTTTTCGGACCCTACCGCCGGTTTCTGTTATGTAGTACTTAGGATCTTCGCCTATTTCGCAAAGGACGAGAGATCGACCCCCCCCCCCCCTCCCTATGGACGAACATAAATTCATTATCTGTCTTTCTGCTGGGATGTTATGTCCTCCCTCAGCCCGGGCTGACCCTGTTAGGCAGGTCTGCAGTCGTCCAGCTCTAAAATAACCTTACATTATTACAAGGGGCGTAGAAACAAAATCAAACCTACCTGCCCCTCCCACGAGCAAAGCAGGGCGTAAGCGAGTGCTGTGCCGACTGTGGTTTAACGGAACACAGACTTCATTATCTCCACTGAAACCTACAGATTTATTTTAAGAGTTTTAGAATATATTTTACTTTCCAAACACTACCCCCATCCCACTTTTCCTTTTATTTTTCTTTCAACGCCACCATGAAGCCAAAGCTCTAGCACTTACTCTTCTTTAAAAAAAACACATTTTCTTGGCAATCGGCAATCACTCTCCTCTCCCCCCCCCCCCCCCTCTCTCTCGTGCACGCGGGCGCTATCTCATTTACCCCCCGCCATCCCATCATTAGAAGATGATGATATAAAAAAAAGAACTAACAAAGAGACAACAACAACAACAAAAAGCAAAACAAAACAAAACAAAAAGAAACGTTGGGTATGTTCAGAAAAGGGGGACATTTCATTTTAAAGAATAAGTATAAGATCAAGAAAAGAAAAGGCATCTCAAAGAACAACGATGGCGGCTATAAAAAGTTTAGAAAAAAACAACCCAAATTATGCCCCGAAGTGACATTCTCTCTTCCACATGCATGACATATAACATAATGCTGTGCTAGATTCTAGGCCTATAGTCGATAGTAAGGTCAACGGTCAGGGTAATATCGCAGCTCTAACTTGTGAGCAGTACAAAAGGAATGTTGTCTACTCACACCCTGAGGGGATGGGCACCAAGGACGATTCTGGCTTCCACAGCCCACCAAGGGCGGAGATTTTTTATGTTTTTGCCGGTGGGGAAGCACTCAACCCGAAAGCCAGCCGTCTTTGCCCTCTACCCCACACCACTCCTCCTTCTCGGAGGCTTTTTTGTTTGCTCTTACTGTAAATGTTGAAATTTGAAGGGAACGACTATTGGCACTAAATGCTAGTCCATTCTCATTTTGAATTTGAAATTTATTTAACGACTAAATAACTGGAACGCCGTACTCCCTATTAATGAACGGTGTGGAACCCAGGACCCTCATTTCCGAGGCGGGTGTTTTGCCGCACGGCTCCCCCTCTCCTTACCCCCACTTTCTAACACATACATGTACATAACACACATACATACTCACACACACATGCACACAGTCTTTTTCGTTTTGCTATGACATTGTACGATAACTAATAACTTCTCTGCAACAATTGGAATTAATATCAATTCGTAATGCTTTATGGAGGAGGGATGTAATAATAATAATACATATATTATTAATTTACCCCCACCCCTCTTTCTCCCCCTCATTATAATGCTGTTTCCGCCTCTTCTCGATTGATATATAATATTCTATTCTTCTTCATAATCCCTTCTTTCCTGTCCTCTTTGTTACGGCCAAGCCTATGTCATCTCTTTGTTCTTCTGGAATCCGTCCCTCTCAGCCCAGGTTGTCCATAACAGGTAGTGTCGAAGTAGCCCATCTCTTTAAATGACATTACAGAGTTGCAAAGGACGTAAAACTGGAAAACAAATAAAACTTCTCGTTGTTACGTTTACCTTTTCTATGTTACGTTTAAGTCTTCTCTTTGTCACGTTTACCTCGTGGTCCTGGTAGCCTAGTCACGGAGCTTTGTATGTTGTAGGATTGGTGAAACGGAGTTAAGTCTGCGCAGATGGGAGTCGTTGTATCTAACGTGCGACTCAGTCTTAGAGGACCCTCCTCCTCCTCCGTACCTACAGGTGTACTCCCTCTTGGGTGCGGCTGCTTACTCAACAACGTTCAGACTTAGGTGGAGAAGTGGCAACGTGTGCCAAGGAAAAGGAGTGAGAGACGTGGAGAGAGAGAGAGATAGATAGATAGAGAGAGAGAAAGGGAGAAAGAGAGAGACGGAGAAAGAGAGAGAGAGAGAGAAAGGGAAAGAGAAATAGATATATAAAAAATTCAACGTTTTGCCGAGGGAAAAAATGACATTGCCGGTTGAGATATACCTAAAGATAGATAGATAGATAGATAGACAGATAGATAGATAGATAGATAAATCTATCGATCAACCAATCAATCGTCAATCTATCCATCAGTCTCTTGTGCAATTCCAAAATGTGTGGAGTTTCTAAAAAAGAACAAAAACTATATACAAAAAAAAAAAAAGCAAAAAACTTTCAATTTTTTTTGCGCTCTCGGGGAAAAAATGAAAGCTGTCTCCGTGTAGGCCAACTGTCTGCTCATCGTAGGCGGTGCATTCAAGTTGGTCGTGAGGTGCACGAGTCCGTCTTGCGAAACAGCATCACTAATATTATGATATTAGCTAATGTAACTGGAACAGCTCACGGCAGCAAAATTGTTTGAATTACAGTAACAATGCACGTTCTTACAGAATGGAAATGAACACGGGTAGGCCTATAGTGGGCGCTTGTTCGGGAGAAAATACAACAACATACAAAGACAAATACGCAATCAAACCTCATATCCCTTTCATATGAATGTACTAACCCTCGTCTTAATCCCCCAACCAAAACAAAAAAGAAGTTCTTAAAGCATCTTCAACATAAATAATTAAATCAGCAATTCACCCCCCCCCCCCACCCAACGCCCTTTCCCTCGCCCCCATTCACAGCCCCACTCCGGGAAGACAAAACCAAACATGCATAATACACACTCGCAAGAACATTCACTGATCCGTAACCTAACCTCAAAGCAGGCACACATCATGAAAGTTGTCAGTAGGCTATTTTATTTTTTAAAGCCGTAACAGAATCAGGCAAAGCAATGCAAAACGAAAGATCAAGACAGCTTCTCTCCCCCCTCCCTCGCTCTACGTTGAAGGTAAAGGCCATGAAATTCGTCGAACAGTTGAACACTGGAATCTATTGCGTCGCAGAAATCCAACTGCACCTCCATCCTCCCCCACCACCCCCGCAAGGTCGCACTCTAAGCTTGGCTTTCTCGTCACCTCCCACATTCACCTTTACTCCCTTTCCCATTCCCTTTCGCCTTTCATACTTTTGATCTGACTCAAGTGACCAGTCATCTATGATGACCTAAAAAACCTTGGGGAAACCCCACGGCGCCCAGAGATTAGTGAAGGGTGCAGAAGCGGTGCTGAAGACCGCTAACTAGGTTACCGTTACTATATATTGTACACTACGCGGTGTATTCTCGTAAACCCCGTGACCTCGATCGCCCCCTCCCGAAAACTAATAATATGCACGAATGATTGAGAGTCACATGAGGTCTAAATAGATTTACAGACCGGAACTTCCTTTTCCTTTGAATGAAAGCGAAAGTAGCAAGGCAAAGAAAGAACCCTGTGTTTACCCAAAAGACGGAGATAGAACTGCACATTCAACAAGTTAAGAATGGGCATTGGTATGTCATTGGGGGTGGCAAGTAAGGTAGTTGAAGTAAAAATTGGTTAGAGACTAAGAGTCGATCCGCAGTCGAGAGAATAGATTCTATCCAAATCAAACTTCTCTGCCACTGGCACTGGACTGACGAGTGACGAGGTCAACGCCAGCTTGGCTACACACACAGTACACAGTCTACAGAAGAGTATCTCTTGTACTGCAATGTCCGCCCAGTGTCAAATCTCACCCACCTAACGGGAATCTAGTGTTAAACTGTGTATTCCTACGCGTTCTTAGGTGGGCGAAAATTGGGACAACCTAGATGAGATGCAGATGACAACAGTCAACAGCAAACTAGGCCTAACTAGAGTCTACACCTCACAAACTCCCATTTAACTCCCACTCACCACACATGACACTCATCCTATAAATATAAAACACAAGTAGGCTACCCAGACAAGAGTTAATTCTTCACATCGTTGTGGTCCTTTTTCTTTCTAGTTTTACTTTTACAATACAAGCCTACAAATAAAAAAAAATAAAAGGGCCTCAAGTGGCGTCTTGGCTTGCGCTTTGAGTTGAATTGGGAATCTTTTCAAAGGGAATCTGAATAAAAGTCAAACCAGTTTCTGCATTTTGAACAACTGATACAAATCATTTCTGTCTATGTCTTGGCCATGTTTACCACACTCCTCTTTGGAAGTGCTATGAAAAGGATGGATAGAAATCTAGTATCTTTTGATTGGGAAGGATTTTCAAATAAGATGAGAGCAGGTTTTCATAGAGGAAAATTTCAATGGTTGACCCATCAATCAAAGTAATAGTAAAAGTTTTAGAAAAAATGCATCATATCGATACAAAACTAGAAATGGAGTATGGTACCATCATAGACATACATACAAGACTGGCTACGCAATCGCAAAAGCGTGCTTGATAGAAGCCATCTTGATGTATGGCAATTCTCTTTATGGGCTATATAAAAAAATAGTTGGGAGGAATGCAGGAAAATTCCTCTTCCGTATTGCGTCTTTTTGTAAATCTCTATAAGGGCTTTGATAATTGTTTGGCAAGTTGTGCCCTTTTTTTAATGCAGTATTGTGCACATATTTTACAAGGGTGAAGAGTTTCCCAGTGCCTGTGTCATCTCTCTAGGTGTATTACTCTGTGGGTACCATCAATGTCTTTATGTAGCTTATTTTTTATTAGAGAAGGTCAAGCTGAAAATGACAGCATGCTGCCTATGACTGATCACTCTAAGTCCATTTTATACTCAATGATACAATTAACGGACAGGTAAAAGGAGGGGTTGAATAGTGGTTAGTTACGAGTGTCTTGCAAAGCAAAACAGTTGTGTTCTGAGCATTTTTTTCCTATGGAACTGAAACAATCAAGTTCTTGATTTTTGGATTGCGATGGAATTGGCCCCCATTTTAATATCAAGAATTGATTGAGGCTATTTGTAGCCTGTTATGGTGTTATTCATCTTGATACATGAAATATAAAGTTATTTAAAAAAAATAAAAAAACAGATCTGAGACATAGTGACACTGGAATCAAGAATGAACAAAGATTGGGATAATGTTGTAGTAACATATTTTATATATAGTGATACGGACACATTTATTCTCTTTCCTGTTGTTATGTGCCAACAGACAACACAGTGATAGACCTATTTGCCTTGTCCTCACAGGTTCACTTGAAGAGCCAGTTCATTCTAAATGGTGTCTGTGTATTGTGGCGAGGATGGGTAGACTTGACTCGCTTAGATGGTGTTGGCTGTGTGGAATACGATGAAGAAAGAGCACAGGTGAGTTCTTTGTCAGTGTACAATTTGAGTTTAGTTATTATCATTAAAAAATTGAGCATGAATTACCAACAGGTGGTTCATTGCTAGAGGATCATATTAGAACCTTTTGGGCAAGGCCAATAACCCTAAATCTTATGCCAAAACAATGGTTATCCATACCTTCCATCAATTATGGGTGATATTGATTTTCAAGGAATTTACTTTATTATTGTACATGCTTGAGCCATAAGATTTTATCCTTCAAGATTGCCTTTTAAGATTAGGTGAAATAAGCTGCTGCAAGACTCTCTGTATGCTGATATTTATCATGCTCTGGTTGTTCACCAGTGAAAGTTGCCTTGTTTAAAGGAAAGATTTTGATAGATAATCTTCTATTGGGCAGTTGTGGGAAAAGAATACTATTTCTTTATAAAGTAAATGGGACAAACGAATTGTATTGGAAATGGCAGTGTGGTGATACATCTAAATTAGAAAAGACTTTCATTTAAAAAATAGGTCTCTTGAAAGAAAAGGTGGAGAAAAATGGAAGATGAAGGGGCTTGACACTGGTAAATTTGGTGTAGAAGGTAAAATGTTCAACTTGACAAACAGGAGCAGAGTTGATGTCAGATGCAATTATGTAGACTGTAACGTGTTTGAAATTTGTTAACTTTTTAGGCCGATACGACGAAAATGCCAATATGATCTGGTCTTCTCTTACACTTACTCCTATTCCTTTCTTTTGGTTGGCTGAGCCATTTCTTATTACTGGGTCATGTCAGTGTTTGTAAAGTTTTTTATTTTCTTTTGAGAAATGTTCATCTCATCTCTCACTTTTTTTCAAGAAATTTAATGGTTTTTATGAATCTCAGACTTATATATTGTTTTATGTTGTTCAATGAACTTCTAAATATTAAAATGATGAGTATTCAGGATGACATTTTATTTTCAACTCGTATATGATTCTTTGTGTATGTTCAGTGGCATATCATATATATACAATATTGTTCCCTTTAAATATAAGACTTCTTAATGAATATCTCCATTAACCCTAAGAGTTACCTCCCTTAACAGATCTTCTTAGGAGCACAATGACCTATCTCTTAAGGCAGGGCCGGTTGTCCTGTTTGTATGACGCTTGCAGTTTCTTATAAAAAATGTCCACTGCATGATTTAGACAAAGTCAATCCACTGAAACTCATTTCAAAGATCAAAGACCTGCAGAGCTATTGAGCTTCCTTTGAGGACATGCTGTTAAGTCTGCCTCACTCTTTGAAAGTTTCCTGGCAGAAGTTGAATGCTACATATTATGTTCTGCCCTTTTTAGCAAAAACTGCACAAAATCTGATAATTGCTGCCCATATGGCAGGCTTGAGGGCTTTACGCATTGAACAAGTACAACTTATGCACACTCTTAATTTGTTTTCTAGGTTTTTGCAGGCTTTTCTGGAAGAGACATGCTGTCATTTGAAATTCAACAAAATTTCCACTTTTTCATGGTTCTTTTATTTTCCATAACCTCACTTAACAGCAGTTTTTTTTCTTTGATAAATCTTCCATCTGCCAGGTTTGAGGAAAAGCTGTTATTTAAGAAGGCTGATGGAGACAAAGGCTACAGACCAAGAAACTGAGAAGAAAGCCTTGAGAAAGTCTGGGAGCTTGCATGGGCAGTGGGTGCATTACGCACGTTCCCCTGCAGCTCCGTTATATTCATAGCTGGGATGTGGCCTTATAACAAAATTGCACTTGTAACAGACAATAGAGTGTGAAAAGACAAAGAAAAAAATCAATATTTAGTGGGGTACATGCTCCCCAGCTCAGCTGTCTTACATTATTGCCAGCATTCATAAGACTGGCTTTGAGATTTGTCTGTGAGCACATGTGCTTCCATCTCTTTTTTCTCCTGCTACTGACACATGCCTCTCCTTAAGATGCCACTTTCTTTGCTTTTCTCTGGCTCATTGCAAAGCTGGAACCAATTATAAATCTGCTTTGTTCACACTATGAAAGAAAAGCAGCTGATTATGTGCTGTCCCTGAGTGATTCTGCCCTCAGTGGTGCATGGGAGGGGCTGGTCTGGGGATGAGAACATTGTCCTGGCTCTGTTTCCAGCCACCCTCAGCTGCAGGCTTCTAGGGTGAGGATAGAATGGCATGAGACATCTCAGCTCTTGTTTAACACCGCTGCTGAGTTTAATGACAGACAAAGGACCAGGTGATTTACTCCATTTCAAACTTCATTCTAGCATGCTCTTTTCAGAAGACCCTTATTGCGCTGAAGGTCTCCGATTACATTTACTGGAAAGATTAGCATGGGTCATGGGGCACAGGGCATGTCAAGACCCGAGCTCGGGGCACCTGGCCCAACACAGGGCACATGTCAGACGGAGCACCCTACAAGTTTAATTAATTTTTTACAGCCATATTTCCAGTTGCCGGAAACCATGCTGCCGAGCAGATGTACGCTGACGTAATCCATGAACCATGGTCGGCCCTTAAGCTACTCACAAGTCCCAGTGTTTCACGCGCATGTCCCTTTCAACGCTATCCCCTGCCAATGTCGAGGACGAATAGATTGGATACTTTAGTCTTCTCTTTCTTTTTCTTTGCAGGCTGAGGAAGCTTTACGCCGAGAACAGAATGAACAGGACCATCGGCGCATTCAGGAGTTTGAGGAACGTCTCCGCATCCACCAGGAGCAGCAGCGGCAGGCTGAGTCTGAGGCTGAGGTAGTGGAAGCGTTGTTGTGCATCTCTGAGCCACACCACTCGGCCTCTCACGACCACTCATGACAGGCTCCCTCCCCAAACCTCCCCCCTCCCACATCACCCAACTGGCCAGCTGGTCAAAGTGGCCCCTCCCTGTTTAGTTCGAAACATTCCCCAAAGGTTTCCGACTGACCAGTGGGACTCGAATACTTCTCAGAACATCTCAAGAGGGTATAGAACCCATCTGCTTGGGCAGTATGAATACAGGGCTTTATTGGTAGAGAACTGTAGATGGCTGATTCAAGAAGGAATTTGACTTTCATTGTGTCAAAAGACCCATGCCAGTCAAATCTAATGTGCGTGTGTGATGCAAAGAATGATGTATAGAAATATATTATTATATTATATAGAAAGGGTAAAAACTTTTATCTTTTTTTGAAAAGGAGAAAGTTGACAGGGTGATCAGTTTCCCTCTGTATCCTCATGGGGACTTTTCAAAATACCCTGAGGGAGATTCCTATGCCCAGCCCTCTCCATATCTTTGCATTCATTCCCGCCTTCTTATGGATCATCTAAGTATTAAAGTACAGCAAGGCAGCAAACTGTGATGTTAACATTGTTGTCTATACAACAACTGAACGTTTGTAAATTCATAGACAGTCTGTGATTGTTTCCTTTTTGGGATATTGTCTCGAGTAACCCCCCGGCATCTCACCCCCATCAGTAGTTTCATCTTATTTGGCCATATTGCTCCTTGTTGTTTGTGTTAGGATTCGCCATTTACTGTGTTTCCTTTTCGTCAATTTAGATGAATACACCCCCCCTCCCTCCCTCCCATCCCTCCGCCTAGGTCACCTCTCTCCATCATGAGTGGTCTTCTGTTGTTGGTCCACTTTGCTTTTCCTTGTTGTTTCTATGTGAGTTGGACCAATGACTTGTTGTGTCGCTTGATGTGAGGGGACACTTTTATTTATTTATTGGCTTTTGTACGTTTTTTATTCAGTTTCCCTTTCAGTGTTTTGCATCCCATGTGCCGCATGCTGCTGGTATTGTATTGAGTGATGGCTTATCAGCACTCACGCATTGTTATGATATATGGTGTTGTCCGTTTAAACATTATATGTATTTTCATTTTTGTACATTACATCCTGCTTCTGTGACTATTTTTTTCTTTTTTAAGATGTATGAATATGTAAATGTTTTCGTGGCCAATGGTGGATATATCAGATAAATGTGTACAAATTCTTGTCTCAGTTCAGACGAAATATTGTCATTTCAAGCCTTTTTGGTCAAGATGTTTTGCTCATTCATACATTTGAAAGATATCAGTCATGCTCCTTTTGCGGTTATATATTGCAGTAAGTCTTGCACCTGCATTTTAAAGGAATGGGCAACTGTTTGCCTTTTTTGTCCTTTCTAGTGAACTTGAAAGGTTCCACACAATGCAACTTTTTCAGGGAAATAAGTTCGCTCTAGTCATTCACGATTCATTTTGCTTTATGTACAAAATTGATTTGTGCAACAAAAAAAGAAAAAAAAAGAAAAAAGTACTTTTATATATTCATATACATCCCTTTCTCTGTGGTAAATTTAAATTGCATTACTGGTACTTTGATTTAGTCCATGTTCTAAACGTTCTGTTGTTTATGTTGATGATAAATGATAAGTACTTAGAAACTTATTTATGTATTGTTGCTGCTGCTGCTAAGTGAGTTGCCTTTAAAATGTTTGATGATATGTTGAATGTGATTTTGTCATTTGCAAATTGTTCATCATTGCTGCATGATTGTTATAAAAAAATATATAAACATATTGCTTCATCCAAATTATTGCCACGATCATCATCATCACCATCATCATCATCACCACACGCTCGCCACCTCCATCACCTTCTCACCCTCATGATCATCATCTTCTTCACCACTGTCAAAATTTAGCATCTCCTATTTTTTTTTATTGAGACTGTTGAAGCTGTAATAAATTATTATTATCAATATTCAGTCTGCTTTGCTGCATGTTGTCTGTGAAATTGTGCTGTAAACATCCACTATGTCGTCGTTATGGGCTTCCCTTTGTAAGGATTTCAGAGTGACGTCAGAACTGCTTTAGATAAACGCTGACAGATGGCCTGTAAGCAACCGCCCCGTTTCTCCCTTTCTATTTTTATTTAAAAGACCATTGCCGGAGAAGGCGGCACTTCATGGGGGTAAAAACCAACAACAACAAAAGCTATTGAGATGGTAGCCCTGACAAACAAGCAAAGACCGCTGCAGATCGCGTGCGCCCGCGACTAGCGGGTTCATGAGCTGTGGTGGTGTATCGTGGAGGACAGGTTGAATTTACCGCCGCGCTGAAAACGAGACCCGTGTTACTTTGCATTAGGCATGCGTGCTGTGGCAGTTGGTGGGAGGAGGAGGAAGTGGCCTGTGTGGGAAAATCGATAACTCCGGCCAAACAATAGTTGGGCAGAGAGTTACATGCCTTTCCGAGCCTTTCGCTTCATCGGCGGGCTGGTGGTCTTGAGACTGCCTTGCACTGCACTGTATTCTGCAGGAGCAAGGGTATCATGGCGCCACATTTTTTCCCAGGGATATAGAGCTACGTTGCCATGGCTCTCCTGTCGGTCGTTAAGACCACTTGAAGGAAGAAGAATCCATATATATATTATATTTAAGTCACTGATCGGGGAAAAACAAGACGGGCGGGTTTGAGGTATCGAGACTGCTTTGCGCTGCTGCAGTATGAAGGGTATCAAGGGCTCAATTTTTCATTCCCGACGTAGAGAGCTAGGTTGCCGTGGCTCTTCGTGTCAGTTGTCATTCAGAATCAGACTACGTAGGCCTACTTAGAGGGTCAATAGGTATCTGTTGAAATAAAGCAACACCATAACATCGGTGAGCTGTAGGTCGTGGGACGGCATTGCACCCCTGCAGTATCTGGGGCCCTTTTCTGTAAGGCAATCCACTCCAGCAGGCTGCCATGTGTCTTTAGGTCGTGACTTCTCTGAAGGGTGAATAACCTATTTTTTAAATTTCTCATCGGAGCGAAAATACCAGCAACGGCGTGCTCGTCGTATCCCTTGTCTTTTTGACGTCCCAGGACCTTTTAATAACTCCAACTCCAAGCTTTGTTTGCTTCTCCCTCTCCACTTTGACACCATGCTCAACCCGTTTTCTGCTCCCAGTTTTTTTCTTTCTTTTTTTCCCTCTTTTCTTAAAAAAAAAAATCGGATTGATAAAGACGACAAGCTCACAGACGCAGATCAAACAAATGAATAAGAATAATGAAATCATAATCTGCCTCGACAAAGAGGAAAGCTCGGGCCATCCTTCTGTCAACCATATTCCCATCGTTGCGCTTTTCCCCTTTAATATTTTAAGTAGTTTGCCCTCTCTCGGTGCTTACCTGTCCACGTTTATCAGCGTGTGCACCTCCAACTGCGTCTCTTTTTCTCTCTGTCCCTTTCTTTCTCTCCTTCATCTCTTTGTCTTTCATCCGCCCACGTCATTTCGCTCGTTGCGCTTTTATTGTTGGAAATTGTTTGTATTCTGGGTGCTTACCTGTCCTACGTTTTCTGCCACCCTCTCCCTCCTATTCTCTCACCCACCCACCCTTTCTCCCTCTCCATAATCTCCTTTGTCTATGTTGTTACCCAGGGTGTTCATATTATATCAATAGATTTTTTTAATCAAAGAGAGTGCATGAACTAAGTGTGCACAGCTGTTTTTAGAGCAGCATCACACGTAGGCCTATTATGTCAGGTATGCCAACGTTGGTCAGTCACACAAGCGTAAAGTAACGGCAGAGGGACGATTTGGGAAAGTGTGAGGACAGCATCGAAGCTGAGGCATCGGGCGGCTGGCAGGCGCTCTTTGCTTTGGTCTGCTCATTCTCCTTCTTTCCAAATTAAGTTGCTGTTGTCCTAATCTGCTTCATGGCGCTGAAATGACCTTACAGTGTCGATGATGCCGTAGAATCCTAGACTAGCAAAGAAAGAAAGAAAAACCTGAGGCAGTGATTGCCTTTAGAGAAACGCTACAGCGGACGGGATTAGGATGACACGCGAATAGTGTCCTCAGTGGTGTCGCGCGAATAGTGTCCCCAGTGGTAGATATGTCGAGACACTCCCAGCGTAAGGTCACTTTGTAGTTTTGCGTATGAGTTTTCCTTTTTTCTTCTTCTTTGTTGTCCTACCGATGCGTTAAAATTAATAAAAGGAAAATGTTATGTTATGTAGGCCTATATATTGTTACGGGCAAACTATGAAATCAGGCGTGTTACAGGATGCCTAGGAGGAAGCCCATCAATATGAAATGCTCTCTATTTCCCTACAACTAAGTACAAGTCTTACAGTGCACGAAGGCCTGCAACTACATGTCGTACAACTAAGGCATTCCATTCCTCTAGAATGCATAGATATTGTAAAGACTACCAGGAATTAATACATAGCTGGTATCGTGTATAGGCCTATAATATGTGGCATCTCGAGGATGCAAATTGCGCAGTCATAAAAGAATTCACATACTTATTTTTTTCTTTCTTATTTTTTTTCTATTAAATTGTAATTGATCTACAAGCCTTCGTTCACTGATTTGATGTCGATTGACATCTCAACCCACTCCCCCCAACCAAACTTCCCGATTTCCATAAAGTACCGGTACATAATTTGTAGGCCTATTGTAGTTCGTCTGCTTATACTACCTCCCCCCCTCCCCCCCCCCCCCCTCTCTCTCTCTCTCTCTCCGCCAAACGCAAAACATGAGGAGTAAAAACTCCCGGAACAGTAGCAATAGCAGTAGCATCCCCGCTGGGTAATTGTCGTGTGCGTTATAGTTCTAGTGCCATTGTTACTGCTCTGCAGTTTCTTTACAATTGTACTTGTGCAGTGAGTGCTGAAGATCAATTTGTGAGAGTGGTGTGTGTTGTTGATTGAACATCTGAGAGTCGTCGGGTTACGGCTTTTTGTCTCGCCTCCCACCGCTCGCTGTGTGCTGAGACAGGAAGAACCTTGTCCGGATAGTCAAGATTTCTATAGGGAGGGGTTTTTTAGTGCGTGGAATGGTGGGGATAACTCGCTCAAGTTACATAATGTGAAGTAGGAGGAGGAGGAAGCGTAACTGAGATTCTCGCTCGAGAACTTTTTCTTTTATTCCGACAAGTCGAATATGTAATATCTTCAGTTTTCTAAGTGATTAAGATATGGCAGATTCGACGTTAGGGGAATATCGGAGATGGACTTAGTTGGTTCTGATTCTGAGACCGGCTTTTGTCTCCTCAGGCCCTAGAGGACTTTGAAGATGACGCCTTTATTTTATTGTTGCGTCATCGCCTTCGGTAATAGAGGTTAGGTTAGTATGGTAGGGGGATGGGAGGGGGGGGGGGAGTGGGGTGGGGGTGTAATAGACGATGCTACAAATCTACATCAACGATTAAACACAATCTGGTAATGCATGTCAACATTTGTTGATGTTTACCGATCACGTCTCGCACTGTAATCCTCTTTATGCTTCAAGTGTTTGCTTACCGGTACACTTTCTATATATAGTTTTTTCCGGTCAAATGTGAACATAACAGGTTCAAATGTGACATAGTATGCTCAAATGCAACATTACAAAC
>JAUKPP010169609.1:0-13670 GCA_032273245.1 Phyllaplysia taylori
GAATAGGTGTGCGCGCATGCGCGCGTGCGTGTATTCTCTGTTTGAACCAGAATCAGCATCAGAATTAGATATTTGATGGTCTTTGACGAGAAATTTGCCATGGTCATATTACATATCTATCAACAGGGGCGTCATTGCTCTCTCTCTCTCTCTCTCTCTCTCTCTCTCTATCTCTCTCTCTCTCTCTCTCTCTATCTCTTTCTCTCTCGCTCTCTCTCTATGTCTCTCTCTCTTCTCTCTCTGTCTGTATTTCGTTTGTTTGTGTGGGTTTTCTGTTTGTTTGTGCATACGTGTATGTGTACATAATATCTGTGTGCTTATGTGTGTGCCGACATACGTATGTGTGTTGTATGATTTATATCGATGCCTGAATGTGAGTGTGTATTTTCAGAACGTTTTATTTAAAGATAATGCTGTTGAAAAGTCTGTGTTTGCTGATCCATGTGTGTGAATGTTTGCCTTGAAGATCCATTGAATAAAATCGTTTCGTATTTTTCAAATCTTCGTTCTGTCTATTAAACCCATCCTCT
This sequence comes from Phyllaplysia taylori, assembly GCA_032273245.1. Taxonomy (NCBI): domain Eukaryota; kingdom Metazoa; phylum Mollusca; class Gastropoda; order Aplysiida; family Aplysiidae; genus Phyllaplysia; species Phyllaplysia taylori. The sequence goes on from JAUKPP010169609.1 coordinate 531, forward strand.
TATTTTTGTTTTATTCTTCTTCATAAATATCGCTCTATCCTTTTCTCCCTCTCTTTTTTCCTAAACTCTGTGTATTTCCTGCTTCCTGCTATCTCATTCTAACAATTTCAGGTTTGATTGAAAATCATTCTTCAAAAATGGCAAACATGATAATATTTCGACGTGCTTTTTTCAGCTAGGATTAGCAAAGGAAAAGAAAGACATGGATTAACAAACGAAACTAAGGCTAAATTAATACTCTTGTGCCGCCATATTATAGCAGTAATAACCAAAGGATATTTTATGGAAATTTGGGAGGACTGGGAATATTCAGCGTAATCATCTCATACAGAGTGATTAAAAGAGTAATGGATCGATTTCATAATGCAAATAGGTCGGTTAATTCTTTTTTAATCATCCTATATTTCTAAGAAAATAAAATAGAAGTGTTACACTATAATATGATAAGCTCGTAACATGTTTCTTTTACTTACAACCCGATTCCTTGCAATCGATTTCTCCCCTGACATCCAAACGGCACCAGCAACAACAACAACAGCAACAACAACAGTCACAACTGCTACAACCGCAGCCACTCTTGAGCCGGCCGGTGGACAACGATGGTTCTGACCGCTCTATCGAGCAGTCCCTGGCTGTGGTGCCCTCGCGCATGGCCCGGGACCGGTCACAATGGATCATTCTGCACTACTCACCTTTCAAGGTCAGTCACTTGTCTGAGTTTGGGTTTTTTAAAGTTAACCATTTCTTTTACATTGTGTAGGGACAAGAATCACACACCAAAACCCTGAAAACACGATAGATTATAATATTTTTTCATAGATAAACATGTCCTCATAGATGAAAAGTGAAGAAATATATTCAAAACACAATATCAAAGTTGACGTTGTGAAGTTACGACAGTGACGATTGTAAAGAGCGAAAAAAAAAATGATGTGCTAATTGCGCATTTGCCTACTCTAAAGCAGGCTCTGTGTACTTTGCAATCTATTATTACCCAATCAGACCAAAGTCATTCAGAAACCTTTTCAACTTCTTAGGAAGCATACAGTGCAAACTGCTATTTTACAAACGCACAATTACTACAAATACTGACAAGATCTGTCGCTGACTTTATAGCTGCAATCCTATTTAAAACTTGGGTGAAGTAAAGGAAATATGTGTAAACTGCCGTCCACAAGGACACAACGTTGGGCCCGACCTGGGATTCGAACCCGGAACCTCACGTTTAAGATCCGAGTCCAGCAGCCTAACCACTAAATTTCCGACGCCAAATGCAAGTTCGGGACCAAAAGTTCAGATCATTGATGTTATGTAGCTTAAAACGTAGTAGATTCTTTTTCCAAAAACTTCGGGTTTTATTTTCTACCACCCTATACAAGTGAAGATACTGGTGCACGTAGGAGAAAAGTCGCAGCACTAGAGAATTGACACATCCAGACACATCATAGTTAAGCAATCTACTCTCTTTGTTGTCTTATGGGGTTTGCGGGAAATAACTTTACGTTTTGTTTCCTTTATTTTGAGGAGGATGAAATTGGCGCTACAATTTGAGACCAAAAACGTGTTGTAGCACGTGAAGGTGTATTATATACAAATGGCGAAAGAAGTCTCATTATTTCATTATTTGTAGATACCCTGATTAACTTAAAAGAATTTTAATTATTACTTTTTTTTTCTTTTTTTTTTTCAGATTTCTTTTACAAACATCTTAGTTTCCATTCATATATTTATTTTGATATACAACCACAAGAGGTAGCTTTTCTTCCGATTTTTGTTGTCTGCCTAACGTTTTGCAATCATTAGGTGTACATGCAGTATATTATGTGCCTTTTTTGTTCTCCCCTCACATCATCTCTACCCCCCCCCCCTAAACTCCTGTGCCTGTATTATGACAGGACACACAAAAATGTGTCTCTCCCAGATCCCTGGTACTTGAGAGACAAGAGAGGCGAGTGGAGAGGGTAATGAAGATAATGACAGAATAGAGCAATCAGCGAGACAGACCGTGACATCTTTGGAATCGAGACCCTTCTCTTGTCTTGTCTCTAACACTCATGTCGTCAAGCGTGTCTGAAGAGAATATTGTTTTGTCTGACATCTCATTTTTTTAAAATGAGAAGGAAAAGATGTAGAAATTACGTGAAAAGACTATAATAGATCCTTATCTCCCCTTCCCTTTGGAGTCCAGTACTGTTTTGACACCATGACCTATAAAGGGCCTTGTACCACTAAATCCTTTTTTTTTAAAAAGGCGTTATCTATCTATATCACCCTGTATAATAGCCAAGTCATTAAATGGTCATCAAATATTTTACTAAAGCATTTATATCCTGAATCAACATTTTTCTAGTTGATTTTGTTTAAAACCGATGAACATAGAATAGAAGAAGAAAAAATCATTTGTCGGAGAGTATGGCTTTCTGTACGTACGACTCTCAAGGGAGATGCCAGCCGTCGTTGAATATAGTAATTTATGTTACCGGTTACCGATGCCAGGTATCAAGGTAAAAATGCGAATGGGAGGATAAATTAGCACATAAAAAATGAGTCATGGGTGATTTTGGTGCATTTTTTTCTTGTTAAATACCATCTTTTTTTTTTTTAAAAGGCGTCTGAATTTCAGTAAGTTTCGGAATTACGTCACTTTGATTCATGACGTGTACAGAGGGAAGGCTAATTTTTCAAACCTACACGGTAGCGATAGAATAGTCAAACTGCCGAGTATCAATATTTCTAACCGTGGTCGTAAAAGTAACTAGACACATAGTGCGGCGTTGAACTGCTCTGGATGAACTTGAAAACCTGTATTGAAAGTTAATTTCTTCATTTTAATCATTTTAAAGCCTTCAGTTTCTCAGCACGTTGTGCCACGGACATGACCCGGCACTGGGGGAGGTGGGATCAAAGGTCAAGTTATCCCCCTTAAAGTACCGAAAGTAAATATCACACATCCTTTTTCATGTCATTTATTCATCTGCCTCCCTGAACAGAAATTTTTAATGTTGTAGAATTTGAACTTCGGTTGTCGCTTCCTTCCTTTCATTCTTCAGTCCTTTTCCCTTTCTTGCTATTCCACTAATTCTCCTTCCCCGGACACCCAGCACCCAACATCCTCCAACTAGCGGCCGCCTAAATCTTTGTCTAATTTGACCATAATGCCATCCCATTGTCCAGAGGTGACACTGCGATGTCCGTCTTTGAAGAACTTCTTAGTCCACTTTGCATAATCAATAGCTTTGTTGTGACTCTCGGCTCCACAGTGCTCGACAATGCTGACATTTGGATGACATGAAGACAAAACACCAGGGCAGCGTCTCAGACCAAGGCTTGTCTCTGACAAAACATCCTTTTCATCTCCACTTTTCATTTCGTTTCAAACAGAAATACAGCCCGATTGGCCCCAATCCAACCAGACCCCCACGCAAAATTGAAATGTCATGCAACAGAAGTTCCAGGATAGAATGTTATAAAGGTTTCAAGCCATAATATGCGTTTCACTCACGGTTCCGTTCAGCTTGACATTTCAGTAGCTGTTAGCATTAAGCATACGGTACCTGTGCTATTTGCTCGGGACAACGAACATTTTCTCCTGCCTCTATCATTGCCTACCTTTCACACTGTGACGTAATTTCCACTTCAATTTTCTTCTTTCACTAATCGATCGCTCAGAAGATTGTCTCTTCTCCTATTTATTTCTACTGTTCCAATTTCATATTTCGCATCCACGTCTCTTTGACAGTTTCTCCCATCATAAACGCTTTTGTTACGGCTGTTTGTTTTTCTTTTGGTGTTAGTTTTGTTTTTTATGACTCTTGGCACTTTTTGCCAGCGGCATGAAAAGCCAATAAAAATAAATGAAGAAAACATTAAAACAAAATAAAACAAACTAACATCAGGCAAAAAATAACAAACCGAACTTAAAAAACGGAACTTCCACTTTAGTGCTATCACAGCCAAAGAAGTTACCGCCTCTATAGATAAATAACTCCTTAACTCAAAACTCCATCAACGTTGCCAGACACCTTCAAAAAGATAGAAACACACTCATACTTAAATAATGTTGTATATTCCCCAACTGTGCTCAATGCAATATCCTTTCATTGCCAAAGGCCTATCGTGCTCTGACTCTTGTTTTTTTTTTCTATGACGCGAGTTTTCCCCTCCCTAAAAAAGGCACTAGCTTAGTGGATCGATATGATATTGGCATCTGTGTGTGCGCTTCTGTATAACACAGACCACAAGGGAGGCCACTACCCTGTACCCACCCATGGGGATCTGCCATATATCGCTGATTTATTAGCAAAGAGACGAATACCACACTACAGTCCTTGTACTATTCGCCCTTATGCAAAACAAACAAATAGTATAATGGCTTGGAGAGTGGCTGGTGGGCTTTCTAGTGTGGTCTGCTCCTTGCGCTTCTCTCTATGTGTAATTATTGTCCTAATCAATAATTGTCTGACACTGAAAACTTGTCGATAGTGCCTTAAATCCTGATTAAAAAAAACCACGATACATGTATATTAGTACCCCCCCCCCCTTACACCCAAAACGTAATCTATACGTTTTGGACTAAGGAAAATAGCTTTTCGGCCCCATAATAATCAGGACTGTTTTCAGCCTTACATCTGGATCAAAAGAAACGATAGATGTATATTGCCCCCACCCCATCTCGCCACCCTTACACAAACACGATAGGCTTATATCCATTTTGGTGTAAGGGAAATGGCTTTTCGGTCCTAGTATAGTCAGGACCGTTTCCAGCCCCGCAGGATCACCATCACTGTCACATCATTTCTTGTTACCGCCACACGGAGAATCAAGCATCACCACTCTCATTACTACACGCCTGATTTCACGCTCAAGCTCATCTGCTTAACCCCTCTGGTGGCTATTGAGCCGTTAATTTCGTCGCCATATTGAACCATTTGTCAACGGGATCTCAAAAGATGAACGCGCCCAACGATTTGCTTTTTCCAGCTATCTCAGTTTTAGGAAAAGGACCCAAACAGTTAAATTCTAAAGGAGTCTAATAAAGGATATCACTGGACCACGCCTGATTTTGCTATCGCCGTCCACAGATATTGGGATATTGAGACAGGATATGCCCGGAGAGGGATACATTCGAGATAGGAAACTTTACTCCCATTTTGTAGCACGAAGTCTCATGCAACCGCGCTTACTTTTAATTTTGATGTCAACTACAACATTCCCAACTTTCTTTGAGACTCAGAAATAGTGTTGAACAGAAGCACAAACCTGCACCATCGCATCAGGATTTATAGTTCTCGTAACTAAGGGTACCGCTCTTATTTTCCGTGGAGTCCAACTACCTCTGTATCCAATCGCCATTACGTGGTTATCATAGAACGGGATTGTCTAGTTTCCTCTTTCAATAATAACGTAGCTCTCTGATATGCCCAAGTCCCTTTGACCTAAAAAAAGAAAACCCTGAAATAATCCCATGTTGCACCACGATATTTGACAGCGACCCCTGGTGTGGATTAAGACAGGGCAACATCAGAGAATTTTAATTTGTGTTCAACACGGTCGTTTTTTGTACGAGAGAACCACAGAGACAGGAAGGGGGGGGGGGGAGGTTGAAGCATCCGATCACACACGAGAGCGATCATTAAATTCGAGTTTATTGGATGTGGATTGAGGAAAGGCGTGTGAGAGGGCAAAAGGGAAAGGATGGGGCAGGGGTGGGGACGAAAGGATGAGGATGAGGGGGTTAGGGAGAGCACTGATCAAAGTGTGAGGGCGATGGCAGCTTCTAAATCCTCATTTCTCTATGCTTGTGTCTTCCTCATGGGCTTTTATCTTTCCTTTCTCAATCAACGACGAAAACAACCACAAAAATAAAATTCTGGCTCAGTAATAGACGGAAATAGAAGGATAATTATAAGATAATTTTGTAACTGCATTCTTAGCATGGACATTGGAAATTTCTTTCCTCAAACAAGATCAGGGCCTTCAAATTTTACTTAAAAATGTTCAAAACTTTCTCAACAGTCTTAAAACATTTATAGTTTTCCGCCTTAATTGTAGCATGCTTGTATATTTATACTTGTTAGGGTAAAAGAGAGAGAGAGAGAGAGAGAGAGATAGAGAGAGAGAGAGAGAGAAAGAGAGAGAGGGTGAATAATGTTTTAAACAGAGAGAGAGAGAGATCAGTTTGTGGCCCATGCGATCTCTCTTGCTATTTCTTTTTCTTCTTCATTCCCTTTCTCTCTATCTATCTCTCTGTAACATCTACACACACACACATACACACAAAACAACACTAAATTCATCATCTGCATCACTGTCAGGCTGTATACCCATTGGCAACGATAGAAACTGGAGACATTGCTCAACGGATACCATGTCCACTTCTTCTCGTGTCTGTTTGAGGCACACAAAATCGTTTTAAAAAAAACAATACACAGAGGTAAACAGACAAACAAACGAACAAAAATAGTACGAGCATTCAAACTCATTCTAGGTCTCGTCTGTGAGAATGACTTCCATGTATGGGCAGAACGGCATAGAATTTATAATTTCTTGTCGCGTATGCCCATTTCATTTTCGATCATGTTATCAAACCCACACAGTCATAAACACACACACACACACACACACACACATACACACACACACAAACACACACATACACACTCATATGTACACACAAACATAATACATGTAAAAATACACAATATCATATCACACAAACAAGCAGACACACTAAAGTGCACACACACACACACACACACACACACACACACACACACACACACACACAGGATCGCTGCACTCACGACCGATCCTATCATTGTCCGAATCGACGGTCGATACCCAGCAGATGTTTCGGTCTCCGCCGACTCCGATTACCTGTCCACGACACCTGTGTTGATTCTACAGCCATCTTATTCACTTTCCAACATCGGTAAAGTAAGTGGAGAATCGATTTTCTCCTCTGTTCCGCCGTACTCGAGAGCAGCTTGAGCAAACGCAGCAATGGCCGACAGGAAACGAACATGAACACGGGGGAGCAGACGACACCCAACCGTTTTGTATTTCCCATTCCTCCCTTTCATTTCTGCTTCCTTTCTTTTCTGCTTCTGATCTTTTCATTGCTTTTCTAGTTTTCTTTAACATTTTTCCACCATATTTTCTATTGCTTTCTTTTTTTAAGTTCGATATAGTTGCACTTTTTACTGATTTTTGTGTGTGTCTATTTCTTCTTTGTAGTTTTGTAAGATGAATGAACCCTTTTTCCTGATGAAAGCAACGGTTTGTATGTGAGCATGTTTACAAAACTGTATGGGAAAATATGGACAGGGAGGGAGAAAGAAATTCAGTGTGAAAGATAGGAATATCGGGAGGGGGGGGGGTGCTCTTGATGTGGTTATCTTGACGTCGCCAGCACTTTAATCACGATTCTGGGCTTTTATTCTTTGAGATCGAGCTAAGAACAACATAACAGCAATTTTCCCCTTTCTCCGTTGCTCTTGCATTGTAAGACCCATTGTTTCTTGGCTCAATCTAATCGTTTACGAGCACTTTTATCAGCGTGTTCCCGGTTTCTGGTCTGAAGCATTTTTGTTGTAAGAGCCTAAGAACTACACCATGGACAATTCATTTTTATGGACAATTCAATAGCCAATAAAAGTGTCCCCGAAACTAAGTGCGACACCTAGAGCTCATAGTGGTAATCGGAAATTCGCGTACGATTTTTCTGTACTTTGGAGCTGCTGTTTTTGTCCTGTGCCAACCTATAAAGATGACCGTAGTTTTCCCCCGCTTCGGCCACGAGGAAAACTATTTCGGGAGATTTTTATTTTAATTGGGGAAGTATGACGTTGGAAATAAACATGAGAAAGATTTCATTTTATTCTTATGAAGTTGAAGAAAAAGCTAAATAGTTTGTACAATTACTGAAATAACAAATGACTCGACACTATTTACCGGGCTCTAATTTACGATGCACAAAGAGCAAGAAGTTCTCTGCTCCACCACCATCACCAGATGTCGCTGCGTACCGGAAATGACACTTTTTTTAAAAATATAGGTAAAGAGAAGAGTGAATAATGTATGTCATACAGTATTTGTGACTACAAACGCCGGTAGTTTTAATCGAATTCCTTCTATCCCGTCAGAAGTCCCTGTTTAACCCATAAGAATATGATAACATAGAGTTAAACACGCCACGACACGAGTCTGTGCGTAATGATAATGGTTTACTCCGTCTTGGACCTCTCAGAGATATCGACCAAATGTTTTATGGTCCGTCGACAATTCGAGCTAAAATTGCTGCCTCTCTAACGCGAGAGTCGGTCCGAGCTCTGAAAATAGTCATTTCGAGTAGATTTTTGTTTCGGAAAAAACAATAAATCTGTCTATCATTATCTCAAGACCTCGTTTTGAAGGTATCGGAATGTCATAAACTTTCGTGTCGAGTTTTCGTAGAAGAGAACGATATCTAAATGGCCTGAATTTCAGGTTGCGACGTGAATTGTAACCCTTAACTCTAATTTTCTTGGGTGAGGGTAGGGGGGGGGGGGGGGGGCGGCTTCTCTGATGCTCTCGACATATCTCTCCAATGATTTTTTACCTTTATTTTTTTTTACACCCTCTCCACTTAACCACCTCAACTTCCTTACATATCCCCGTCTTTCCCCTCTCAGTTATATTCTGTAGTACAATGGTTAGATTCTTCGCCTATTACGCAGAGGATTGAAGTTCGATTCTTGAAATGGAAAAAAACGTCTCCGTCTTTCTGTTGAAACGTTGTGTCCCTTTCAGACCTAAAACAACCTCACAATGTTGCAGAGGGCGCACAAAACTATAGTCCGGACTAGCCCCTGAGAACTGTTTTTCGGGAATAAAATATTAACCACTTGACTGATTCTTTTTAAACTAGGCATGTGCAATATTCCCAGAAGGTCTTGTTCCCCTGAATTTTTACTGCAGCATAGGATATTTTCAAATACTCTACAAATTTCAGCTGTTTTAGACCTCCTTGGAAGCAATGAAAAAATAGAAGTGATACAGCATCATAGATTTAAAAAAAAAATAGAACAGTATAATTTATTTATTATGATTAGGAATGCGCACCACGTTCAGCGGCAATGCTTTTTCTCCTCCCTGATGCAAAATGGGAATCCAAGATCTCCGCACTTCCCATGATTACAAATCAATATTGTAAAACTTCGTTTTTTTGCAATGTGTAGACAAGGAAGAAAGTAACCTTCAACCGCAACGGACTCACTAAAAAATTAAATGCCAACCAAGGTTCCTGGGCAAATGTATGTAGATCTATACCAAACTTGGTTAAAATCCGTCAAAAAATAGGAAAGTTTTCCCGAAAAACGGTTCTCACGGGGGCTGGTCAGGACTATAGAAACCAAACCAAAACTTCTTTACGTAGATGATAGTTTAGAGAGGAGGGTGTAAGGGGGTGGGGGAGGCTGCAATGCTTTTTATATTGAGCCTGATCATTACGCCACAAACGCCGAAAGCAACAGAACCAGTATTGTTTTAATCCTTGCCATTATATCCCATTTCTTGATTTCATGAATCAAATTTCTCTTCAAATTCATTTTAATCTTCCGAGATGGTTCTCCACACCCCCTTCTCTCCCTCTTCCTTCCTCTTTCCTCAAACCAAAGACTCAAGAATAAGCTAGGTTAAAAATGACAGTTATCTGAACCCAGCACTGGGCGGGAAAGTCTGATAGCAGGGGACGCAACCTGCAAGGGACGCAACCTGCAAGGGACACAACGATAAAAAGTGACAGCAACAGATCTGCTGGGCCCGGGCGGCCCGCCTTAACTATGACGGCAGAAATCTAATAATTTATCATAGCTTTTGAGATACAGCGGGGTTAGTTTTTTATCAGTCCACGATGTCAAGGCTCTATACAGAGTCCTAAAAAGGTGGAAAAGTCGCTTTATCGCCCTTATCTTTCTATCCATCATCGGCCTCATTCATCATGCTTATCTCCCCTTACAGCCGTCATCATTTTCTACAAATAACTTGTACGTATGTGTGTCCCGTGAGCCAATTTCACTTTTACGTGGCCACTTTCACCAAAACACCAGATGTGCGCAAGTTTTAGATTGGTGGACAGTCACTGGCAGTGACAGATTTTATTAGATTAATTTCTTTTATGTCTTGATATTTCCAACGATTTTATAAAAACCATCTCAAAGTTTATGCTTGTGTCACAGAATCTTCGGTGTTCGGATTTTGGATGTAACGGGCTGTAGTAGTAGTACTTGTAAGGAGTGTGTTATCTATAGAGACGCCAGCCTCAGCTGTTTTAGCCTCTTCTTGTTTTTGTTTTTACTTAAGCACTGAAGCAGGCTTAAGTTTCCCCGAGGGCTGCCATTTGCGTGCTGCGTCCTGTCACGAAAATCCACATCAGGCAGGTTTTTTTTTGTAAATGTAACGAACTGTACATGCGATATCAAGCTGCTATTTATCGCTAGTTGCGACACATATGTACATGAATTTGAATTCATAGAATCATAAAATGTGTTATCAAACATTTTTGTCCAAAAAGGATTAATGTTGAATTTTCATCTTAAATTGCAGAAGAACAATATTTCATACACATAACATTATGTTTAGGTTCAGCTGGAGGTATGTCATAAGACTCTATATCAAATATCGACATTTTGCAGTTATAGGAGATAGAAGCCATTTATCTCTCAATCTACTTTTCGCATCACCGCCTTTTTATCAATCATGTGACGAAAAAGAGTCATAAGGATGATAATAACAGAAAGCCAACAACATCGAGGCGACAATGACAAATATGAAAAACAAAACCTTAAACTCCCAGGAAGACAAAGCCAATATCAACAACAATACCAACAAAAACAAAAAAGCTATACAAAATACAACAATAACAACAACAACTGCCATGGAAACGAAAACAACAAGAAGAAACGCTTCCCTAACAACAAAGGCAACAGAAACATTAAAAATAGTTAAAATGACAAGAAGAGTGACATCATCAACAATAACAACAACGACGACAACAACAATAGTAGCCTATTAACAAAACATTTTTTTTTATTTAAAAAGCGCCAACAACAGGGACACTAGTAACACCATAAGAGCAAGAACATTAAGATCAACAACAAAGACTATAGTAACAAGGAAAAATACCACCATTACTACCACAACCACAACCAACAATAACAACAACAACAAGAAAATCTGCTAAAGTAATTTCGCCAACAACAACACAAATAACGCAAGCAATACGATCAACCTGAAAAACAACAATTACAACAACAGCAACAACACCAACCCTATCCTACCACCAAAACTACAACGACAGTCTCCCAACTCCCCCAGCAGGTGCACGCGCCAAATCAAATCAAGTCCAGATGGAAAACAAAACAAACCACATGACGGTCCCCCAAAACCCTGGCCCGTGGTCACATCAACTTCTTAAGTCCTTCCAACTGACCTTCGCTGCGACTGGCCCTCGTTTTGACTGACCCTCATTCTGACTGACCCCCTCCTTCGCTCCCCTAAACCCCCTGGTCGCTTGATGGAGCAAGTCATAGCCATCCATCACTAATCGAACTGCCATCTTTTATTTTAGGATTTCTTTAAAGCCATTCATGTTTGGATCTCGAGCTCTGTTTGCTTGGCAGACTGTGTCAACATTGCTAGGGGAGGCAGAGGGGGGACGGGAGAGAAAGAAGGGGGGAGACGGGAGAGAAAGAGGGAGCGAACGGAGAGGAGAGGGGCAGGAGAAGAGATAAAGAGGGAGAGAAAGAAGGAGACGGGATAAAGAAAAAAGCTAAGGAAGACGAAAGGAGAGTGGAGAGTGAAAGAGAAAGAAGAGGGGAAAGAAAAAGGGAGAGAGGACAGAGGAGAGGACGGAGGGGGAGAGAGAAAGAGGAAGAGAAAGAAAGACACATGATGAAGAAAGAACTAGACAGGAGAGCGGTAGGGAAAGAGAGAGAGAGAGAGAGAGAGAGAGAGAGAGAGAGAATAAATATTTTTTAAAAAGGTAGGAGGGAGAAGAGCAAAAGAAGGAGGAGGGAGAGATAATACAGAGAAAGGTAGAGGGAGATGGAGAGAAAGGGGGAGCGGAGATGGGAGAGAAGCTCGACTCACGGATACCATAGAGGTGCTTGGGGAAATTGACGGCTTTGACGACATTATAGTGAGTAAGGGGGAAAAGAGGTGGGAGGGGAAGGGGATGGGGGCGGGAAGGGGGAGGGGGCGATCGTCAAATGACAGAGGACACATCTGGGCTTGGATGGACTTAGGAAATTTACACCCGAATGAGAGCTCGTAATACGCCATGAAGATACTAATGGGGAGACAAGTTTTAGAATACAATAGGATTGCTAATGGGGAAGGGGCTGAGATTATGGAGAAAGAGGAAAATTAATTGTTTGGTTTGGCTTTATCTTGAAGACCATTGTAGGACTTTAACCAACCCGGGCAGAGACGATCACATATCCCAGTAGAGGCGGAGGTCCTTGTATGGGGATCAAACTCCCACCCTCAGCCTGAAAGGCGAAGTGGTCAACCATTAAAACCAGAGACGCTGCTAAGGAGGCTGTATCAAGAGAGACGTGAAAAATTAAAAGAAGAAAAACAAGAAGCCAAGGCTTAGATCGTTGTATTTTAAATTAGATAAAAAGATCACCCCATTATAGTCATTCTCAAATTGTACAACTTCTTACAGTTGAGTTTAGTCTAAACAAATACAAAAAAAAGTTTGTCCTTTGTGTTTTTTAGTTGTAGAGCTTAAGCACACAACACAACATGGGGACTTGCTTTTCTGTCCAAAGAAAAACAGAACTACAATGTTTTTCTACTCGAAGTTCAAATTACGTGTTTTTCTTCTTCTGTTCCATTTTCTCCTTCTCTCTTAATTCGAGGGTAAAACAGCTACAGATGCTGGGAGATTGCCTAGTGTCCACAAAGAAAGACGTTCAGTATCTTGCATCTTTCGTTAAATGACAAAACATTTCAAGAAAAAGGGGCGATAAAAGCGCTTAATTACATGGACTCTTACATAGACCACTGTATACTCTTACCACAAATAGGAAGGTCTTTGAGGGGTGAGGGGGGGGGGGGGGGGGGGGGGGGGGTGGGGGGGGGGGGGGGGGGGGG
>JAUKPP010169720.1:0-14531 GCA_032273245.1 Phyllaplysia taylori
ACGTCGGGCCCGAGTTGGGATTCGAACCCGCAACCTTTGGATTACGAGTCCGGCAGCCTAACCACTAGACCACCGACAAAAATACTAGTAGTAAGGAGTGGGTTATTTATAGAGGCGCCAGCCTCAGCTGTTTTAGCCTTACACAAGAATACACACATTTGCACCTTTGCACATATGCACACAGACATGTTCCTGAATTTGCATATTGTGTACACAACTGCACACATACATTGCAAACGCTCACACACACATACACTGCCCATGCTCACACACTAATCACGTTGCCCGTGGTTTCATCTGTTTCTGTCTGGTGCGTTCAGGTCCACGGAGGAGCCGGTCAGTCACGGGCTATCAAGCACGAGCTATCCAAGATTCTCTCCAAGATTTCCATGTAAGTGTCGTCTTCACTGTGCTGCCCAGCCAAACTTTTAAACTGAAATTGTAAATCAAGGGCACCGATTTTTCGGATAAATCCAGATATCTGAACCACTCTTGTGTCCATTCTAAGCAATTTAACAGCTTGTAAGCAGGGCAGAATAACTGGATGTCCGGATTCTTTTTCTTATTCATTTGGCACTTCTAGTAAATTCAAATTTAAGAGACTGGCGCTGTGGTGTAATGGTTAGGCTCTTCGCCTATCATGCGGGAAGACCCTAGATCGATCCCCGGTCACGGACGATCTGGGTAATTTTCTGCTGGGGTTTTTCCCTCTCAGTCTGGGTGGGCCCTGACAGGCAAGGTCGAAGTAGCCCGTCTGTTAAATGACCTTACAGTGTTGCAGGGGACGTAAAACTGGTAACCAAACCTAATTCTAGAAAAACAAACATCATCTGCACATCAGTATAAACCCACATCTCATTGAGCAATTCGTTGGTTGTTTTGCATAAGGGCGAATAGTACAAGGACTGCAGTGGGGTTTTCGACTCTTAGCTAAACAATCAATGAATTGTACCTAGAAATGTTGTATAAAAGCAGATGTAGTTCTGAGAGCCTCTGACATTTACGGACTATTCTAATTCCCCAGCTGACAACTGGAAACCTAAACTTCCTCAAATTGCAAATGTTTATACATGTACTTTTCTTTCAAGATAGATTAGTTCTCTTCTCACTCAAGTTAAAAGAAGTTTGCAATCTTTAGTATGATACCAATAACCTACATGTCCAAAATTTGATGGTGGATGGTCGGCAGACGCTCTTGTGTAGTCTGCTCCTTTTACTTTTTTGTTGGTTTGGTTTTTGGCTTAACATCCCTTGCAACACTATAAGGTCATTTAAGGGACGGGCGACTTCGACCCTGCCTGTCAGGGCCAACCCGGGCTGAGAGGGACATTGTCTCAGCAGAAAAACGGAGATATACTTGATCAAACAAACTGACCCACACGGGCCTTGAACTCACGTCCTCGGCGTGATAGGCGAAGCGCATAACCATTACACCACAGCCGGTTTACTTTTTTGTGTGTTTTACTATTGTCATAATCTATTTCATGGCCTTGATGTGACCTTACAGTGTGGATTGTGCCGTAAAACACAAACCAAAGAAACCAAATTTGATAATCATCTGATTTCATTTGCATCACAACACACATTTTCCCCTGTAGATTTTGCTGTGGTCAGGAGGTCAAGAAAAAGAATACGTGGTTCGGCCTGAGAGACCGCATCCCGCACACGCCTCCCGCGTACACTGTGCCCGTGCATGCCCCCATCACCGCAAGTGCATTTGACCAGGAGAAGCCAGGGAAATGCTCTGGGAAAACGTCTGTCTTTACACCAGTGAAATTGTGAGTTGTTACAGGAACACCAGGTCCTTTCTGTTGAAATCAGAATTAAATAAATAAAAAATAAAATGAATAATTAATAAATATTATATCTATCACTTTTATTTCTTTATTTATCCCTGTGGGGAAATTTGGGGTACAATGGCATTAACATAAATACATGTGCTCTTACAATGAAATACATGGAACAATAATGCATATCGCAGCATTCACATTCATTGCAATTTCATTTGTGCCATTGCTGGTTGCCACTGTGCAGCGCCTGTGTGAGCTAGGCTTAACGTTTCTTGCTCAAGAACACACTGCAGTGGTCACCCATTCAGAAGCTTACATCACTCAGCATTGCTTGACAATCATTGTAAACCAGAGTTCGCTAACCACCGGACCACTGGAATTCTAAAGTTCTTGTTTTTTTCAGAATTTTACCCAGACTGAAATTGTATACCCAGACTCAAATTGTAATCTAATCTTACATAATTTTTTAGATTAAAGTGTTTTTCCCACTGAATGTAATGTCGTATGAAATGATGTGCTTATTGGAGTGGAAACATTTGGTTTTCCCTGATCTTGGGAGTATCACCATATCACATTATTTTATTTTTAAAAAAAAATCTTTTCTTCAGTTTTTGCTCCATTGTATCCAAGGAAAAAATTAGGACAAGTGAGAAAATGAGACAGAAAGCTACATACAACAATAGGTTGGAACATCATTTTGGGATCTTGTCCTTGTTCTCTTTCTCATTTTGTCAGCTTAAAGGTGGCTTTGAGTATTATTTCTCGGTATGGCTTTGTGCAAATTTCTTCTCAATGTTTAAGTGTTATGTTTGAGCTCTCTGCCTATCATGCAAAAGATGGAAGTTCAACCAGCATGTTGCATGCACACCTTCATCTCCATGCTGGGATATTGCAGCCCGGGTTAACCGTAACATGCAGGTTCGAAGTAGCTCGCGGATAAAAATGACCTTACTTTGTTATGAAGGCGGATAAAACCAAAATAATCAAACCTTCCATGACAACACTGGCTAAATCTCTAAAACAGCAAAAGAGGCTGGCACCTCTGTTCTTCGAACGTCGAATTTCCATGACAATATATTTTGAAATGCTCCTGTTGATATCAAGTGAGTGTGTGTTGTTGACGGGTGTTCTGGTGGGATCTGTTCCTTCTACTTGATATGTTTCTGCGTAAACGTTGTTACTATTTTCTGTTTCCCACCACTGGAAAATGACTGTACAATGTTGAAAGTGCTGTAAAACCTCAACGAAACAAACTCAGTGTAAAATGTTTTCTTGTATCTCGGCTTCCCCAGTAACACACCGGTGCCTTACGTCTTCAAAGGCGCAAACAAGGTGATACCTCCGACCCTCGGGGCCAGGCTCAAGGAGAACAAACTCGCCAGAGTGGTGAGTGGAACAACTCGTGTCTTCACCCGCTGTTAGTCAACTTCTTCTGTGTTCTTCTTGGTTTCTTTGTATATGGGAGGTTGGTGGGTGCTCTAGCTTGCACTGTGGTGTAATAGTTAGGCTTTTGGCCTGTCATGCGGAAGACATGAGTCCTACTCCATGAGTGGACAATTTAATTTTTCTGCAGGGATTTGTCCCTCTCAGTCCGATTTGGCCCTGACAGGCAGGGTTGAAGTGGCTGGTCTTTTAAATCACCTTACAGTAATACGAGACAGGTAAAACTGGTAACCAACCGAAAGGGTCTGCTCCGCCTACTTCTTTCTAAATCTTATTTCTATTGTTCTTGTATACATCCTGGCTTGATGGTATCTTCTTTAACTCAACAATGTCAACTTATTTTGTTTCAGAAATCTGAACACAACTACTGCTCATTTGGCTCTGGCCTCAGTGGTCAGCTGCCTGGGTTTACAGAGCTTGACCGTTTGTCTCCGGTGCCGAAGGTGTTTGAGGAATGCGACAGGAACAACAACTCCCCGGTGAAATGTGAGAAGATGTCGGAGGACGACTACTCTGCTGCTTTGGAAGAGACAAATGGAAATTTTGATGATGACGTGGGGGAAGAGACGAAGCACTGGTCTCTTGACATGGCCATCCCAGAACCGTCGAACTTTGCTGGCGAGAATCATCCATTCCTCACGGAATTTGAGCAGGAAAATCTCAGATGCCAGAAAGCACATTTTATGAACCAGTTGTCCCGTCTGTCATCCTTATCAGTAGCGGCCAGTTGCATGACAGACGGCTCAACGGCTGACTTGCCGGCCCTGGACACATCTAGTCCGGTTGTGAAACACGCCAAAGGTTTTCGAGGTGAGCTGGTCAATTTACTGGAGCAGCAAAGTCCTCCGGAGGTTGAGAAGTCGGTCCCCGATGTCTCCCCTCGGCACACAACACCAGACAGGATACAACCCAGGAAGTCCTTGAGTCCTCTGAGGAACGGCATGTTGCCTCGGCATCGTCGCTCGACCTCCATGGGCAAGACTCACAATAACTCTCGCGAAGCAGACGGCTCAAATTGTGTGGTGAATGGAGTGAAAATATCCCCAATTTTCAAACATTCTGGTAAAAATGGCTTCTCACCGATTGAGTCCCCTCCACTCCGGAATAGCACGTCGTCGTCTAAAGAGGCTCTAAAGCGAATGCGGGCCTTGAATAGATGCCTGAAAAACCTCACACCTACATGTGGGTTTCGTTTTCCTGTTTTAGACGAGGACCATCCGGCGGTCGTGAACGTGGACAGTGTAGAAAACAAAGACAACGCTGGCGTGTCCGCCCCAGCCCCCGCAGCCAATCATATCGACTCTTTTAGTGACGCAACTGTTAGCAATTCCAAGAAACGTGGGCAGAAACGAAGGTACGGGTGTGTGGGGGAGAATTCATTGTCTTCTTCAAAACGGCAGCAGCAACAGGCCCACAGAGAGGAAGATTGCAACGAGACCCCGGAGAGTGTGCGGCGCAGCCATCGCTCTCGCAGTTCTGTCAAACGGTTTGAAGCAACCTTAGACAACACATTTGACGGCTTGGCGAGATCAGCGCATGTAGATTCGAACTCCAGCCAAGAGCCGAAATATGATGTTTTATCGCTCAGGTATAAGCCGAATGAAGGGAAGGTAGAATATTTAGTGAGCTGGCTGGATTAGGTGTCAGGGGATTTGTGCATGATATAGGACCAAGTAATACCTCATTCCTAGGAACTTTGGCGAGGTGGACAGAAAGTCGAGATATGAAATCTTGGGGGTGAGAATCCATTATGTGATGGTAGTATGTCTGTTCAGGACGGATTTGGGGATTTTCAGCTGCCTGGTATTTCCACAATATGTAATATCGGCCATTTTTCGGCTTCTGGGTATTGTCAACTTTTGTCTTGGGAAGCAAGTATAGAAAACGAGAAATTAGATATAAAGATTTATTTACCTCAAAGCTGGTTTCTTCACTGTAAGGACATTAATGAAAAGGAGAATTCCCTGGCATCGTAGTTTAGGAATTTTAATAACAGTCAAATGGTCAGTTTCAAACCCTGGCATTTTTATGACAACCCCCCCCCCCCCCCAAAAAAAAAACCCACCCCACCCTCTTATAAAATATGACTGTAGATTTGTGCGTGGCATACAAGATTACAGTACACGTCTGTGGGTTGGTGTTGGTTGCACATCTTTGCAATGCAGTAGGTATAGATCCATTTTTTATTTCAGGTCCTCTGAAAATCTCATGTCAAAGTCTAAGGCAGAGAACGCAAATTTGTAAAAACTTTTTGTCCTATCAAGTGTGGTTTTTGTGATTCCTATATTGAGATGATTTACATAGGATTTTCTTTGATATTGATAGTCGTATTTTTCCAGGTAAATGAGTGTTTCATACTTTCTAGTTATTCTATCGAATTCCTTGGTTTAATGCATCGTCAGTAACAGATTCATGATTTTACTCAAGGGTGTGAAAGACAAAATTTGCTACCCAAGGGCTTGAAAGATGGAATGTGTGAAATGGTGATAACTTGTATCAATATTTCAATTTGGTGTTATGGTTGTTTAAAGTTACCCAATCACACACCCAAGTGAGAACAAGAGGGGAGAAAAATGGTGGTATAGTTGGACAAAATATGTTTTGAGGTTACCCCCTTAGAGCAAACCTGTGTAAATTTTAAAACAATGTACAGACCTGTAAAAAGTCAGACAATTGTCGAATTTCCGACATTTTTTCTGCGTCCGGAAGTTTTACCATCCTCCAACAGGAGGTGAACATATGACTTTCAACTTTTGGGCCGTACGGCCTGGCAAAATTTTCAGACAATCTTGTGGGTGGCCACTTATAGGTCTGAATGTTCTGAGTTTCTCCATGTATCTAGGACCAAAGCATTCAGATCTGAAAACAGTTTGAGGTACGGCATCAAACAAAATTGCTTGTGAAGGCGCAAATTATTTTACAGGATCACATTAGGATCTGCGACTTGCGACTCATTTGGATAGATGGCCAGACATGTGTTTGTTTCCACTTTTTTTCCCCTCCCCTCAGAGTTCAACCTATTTGTCCTCTGGATGATCCCTCGAGGAAATGGGAAAAATAGTTCAATCCAGTACTCGGTATTTATGCTAGAAAAACCCAGGGTTGTTTCTATTGCAGTGCATTGTGGCAGCAAATCTGCCCCCCCCCCCCATCTTAAAATAAGGAAAAAACACACTGTTTTATGAGTTAGGGACGGCTCTCTATTCCTCCCCCCCTCCCCCCTAAATAGGGAAAAACACTGATTTATGAGTTGGGGGCAGCTCTCTATTTTCAGTGTCTGGCTCAGTGGATGGTGCGAAATGTAGCAGAACTGACCCAGACATTCAGACCAGCCATTTTAGAAGAATCGGACGCCATAATGTAAAAGTAAAAATTTATGAAACTGACATGGCTGGTTTCCCAGCCGCGCATAGAAAACATTTTTGGATCGACCAGAATGGACAGGACACCATGATTGGCTTGGTTTTACACAAAATAGTCCCAATGTTTTCTGACATAAATATTTCATTAACTTGTTCTGTCTTTGTTTGTCATTTTGATTTGTAAATTGCTCATCAGATTTTGATTTGATTAAAGTTTCTAGATTTGTTATATAATATAATGGATCATATCGCTGATTGTTTAGCAAAGAGGTGAATACCCCACTACATTCATTGTACTGTTTGCCCTTATGCCAAACAACCAACGATATTACTGTACCATACATGTATATATGTACATCTTAAAATATGGTACTGCACGTATATTTCTGCTGTGTGAAATGCTACTCCCTTCCATCCTTCCCTTGAATAGAATGGAGGAGGGGGGGGATGTTTCATCAGTCAAAGCCTAATGCTCTCAGAGGAGGCGGGTTGAATAATCTGTGTGGGGATGTACTCCAGATACAGACCTGTAAAAAGTCTGACAATTTTATTTCCGACAATTTTACTACCATCCAGCGTTCCGATAGCTTCCTAAGAGAGGTGACCATTTGACTTTCAACCTTTGGACCATACGGCCCGACAAAATTTTCAGACCACTATGGGTGGCCACTTACAGGTCTGCAGATAATTTTTGCAAGCGACTGGAATAGCCATGTGCAGGACTTGCTAAGAATTTCAAGATGTGATGTCGCTTGCGAACTATGACATTTTAAGGGAGGCTGCATTACTTTTGTTTTTTCTGTATTAGATGAAGACCTGGTTCACGCATGCTATGATTACATTCCCTGAATAAGTAAGGTAAATATGTGAAAACCCTTTTGTTGATGAGAAAAGTACATAGTTGACGGAGCCTATACTATAGGCAAAGTTTACACTTAAATAGTGCCAGAAAGTATTTCAATCTCTTGTTTGCTACCAAACCTTACTTATACCCGCATGCACGCGCACGCACGCAGTCACAGTACATACCAGCGCGCGCACGCACGCAGTCACAGTACATACCAGCGCGCGCACGCACGCAGTCACAGTACATACCATGTACATAACTTCTGTTCACACAGTTTTAAGTAAGACCAAATTCTATAGTCAGGCCATTCCTGGCAAATGTCGGTGTAACTCTCAAGTGAAGTTTTTTATACCGGTACATTTTCACAAGTAGATCTCTCATATGTGGCAAAGACTTTTGCCCTCTGGGGCCTCTGGTGAATTCACCTTCTCAAACACAAATTTTACGTAGTTGCTTCAGGAATATGATGGCTTAAAAAACGTGACAAGTTGCGAGACCTTTTGTACTGACAATGTAGGACTGTCGGAGGTCAGGTGTAATTTTCCATATTTCAGACTTTGAAAACAGATTAGGACATGTTGGAGAGCTGTTGTTGATGGCCTATGCTCCAGGGAGTGAAGGGCATAACTAACTAAACTTTGAAAAGTTGGCAGGTCTGCAAAAGTATGTGGTGAATGGACAATACAAGTAGTAGTTCAGATTTTCGCCTTCGTTGTGTTGCAAGAATCTATGTGGGAGGACTGAGTCGAGCTCTTGGGGGGGAAACAACTATTGGCTGGAGACCTTAGTCTTGTAATAATGGCTGCGATGGAATGTGTCGTTTACAATTGCATGATGTCTGTGTAACAAAGGCATGATGCATCTGGCGAATTACCGGTAATTTTTTAATGATGTTGAAAGAAAAGTTTTATGAAATCAGTCAGGAAGGACGAAAAATTTCTCTATACTATATTCATATATGTAATATTTTGTACTGAGGTTTAAGTGCTTCTATAGGAGTTTGCCGGTGATCTTGTTTGCCTGTTTTTTCATGTTTGCGACAAAAAGATTTAAACTATAATTCTTGTTATATCTTAGGTCAGAACTGCCTTTCTTTTGTACCGAGGGCTACCTCGGGTTATGCTTAAGAAAATTCAATTGTAACATTTGAAAAGGAATGCTGCAAGTTGCCATAGAAATGGCAGCCATATTGGATTTTGGAATTTTCCAGTTGTGAGGCATTTTCCTAGGAATCTATTTTTTAAGTAAGATTTTTCTCCTCCAACTTCTTGTGTATATAGGATAACACATGATGGAAATAGCTGACACGTTACTTCTCAGGTAGGCCTACATGTCCAAATTTAAAAAAAAAAAAATTATTATGTGGATCTAATTTGCCATATTCCTAATGCTGTTTTAGTTTTACGCAATTTTAAATGCAGTCCCTATTTAAAATAACATTGGCATAGTTACTTTATACTTTATGTTCGGTCAGCGAGTCAGACTCAATCAGCAATCTGTCTGCAGGATGACTAAAAACATTTTGGACTTGCTTATGAAATACACTAATGATTACGAAAATCCCTCACCTATCATGAAAATGCCAAAAATCTAATATGATTGCTGTTTCCATGGCAGCAGAAGGACTTCTGTAAAATGTTGTATTGAACCTGTGTGAATGTACCCCAAAGTTTTTGAATAGCAGTGTCAGGCCATTTTTTACAGTAATAAAGTACCATATAAAATGTGTTCTCCGCGTAGCCTGCTTCAGTAATCTGAGCCTTGAAGGGCTCCACATTTAGATATCTTGAATATCTTGGTAAATGTTCCATTCCTTTAGATTAAGTCTCCAAAAACCTCAAGAAAGAACCTGTTGAAAAATGTTGATTTGTAACAGCTTTGTTTTATCTGTAAGCCTACTTGAAGTATCTCATGTGCTCCAAATTTCGCCCAGTTTCCTTTCTCGCCAACCTAATGGGAATCTAGAGTTATACCATGTATTCCTACGTGTTTATAGGTGGGCAAAAACTGGAGCGACGTAGATACTTGATAGTTTGTGTTTCAGGCGATGTTCTAGTGTCAAGGTCACCATTTTGTCTTATTCTCATCGCCTTCACGCTGCCTGGATGAAATTTTTGTGAGGATTTTTCAGTTTGCAGATAGTGGCGATGCCAGCGACTCACCTGTTTGATGACATTTGATCAAATTTGTGTAAATTAAAAAAGTAAATTCCTTTTATCATCAGTGTAGCTATTGTTCCATGTGTTCTTTCTTTCAACGCTCTTGACTGCTGTGAATCTGGGTGAAAAGTGAAAAATAGAAAAATGAATTGAAAATTCTGCATGGGAGCAACAACCGAACAATGTTTTGCATTTTTACAGAAGATACAATTTTCTATTTTTTATATGATGGGAATTTAAGAAGTGAAAAATATGTTAAGTACATTTGTACTTATTTATAGCCACGCCAGCTTCTTTTGCTGTTTTAGCCTCTTGTTCTTACTTTGACATAAATCTTTATGAAACAAAATTTTTTATTTCGAGATCCTCCGTAAAAGTTCAAAACAATGTTCGTTAGGTTGTAGACCCTCCCCAGATAAGACACTGAGAAATCCAGTTGAACCTGTCCTTAGTTGTCACTCAGGATTGCAGACAAAAGTGACAGCTCTAGGCAAGTGACCGCTATGGACAGGGCCTTTGTCCAGGTCACTAACCACATGTACACTTATCACAGGGTAGCAGCTCAACTATCGCACTGGCACTGTGGTGTAATGGTTAGGCTCTTTGACTGTCATGTGGAAGATCTGAGTTCGATCCCAAGCACAGACGATCTGGGTTTTCTTTTCTGCTGGGATTTTTTCCCTCTCACTCTCACAGTCCAGGGAAAAAACCAGATCGTCTGTGCTCGGGATTGAACCGGAGTCTTCCGCATGACAGGGGAAGAGCCTAACCATTACACCACAGCGCCGGTCTCCTGCCTTTGTCATACTTCATACTAACTCATAGTATAGTCATTTGAGGCACAACCTCTGATTTTAATTCTCATCAGGCTTCTATAAGTTCTAACTTGTGGTCAAGTGGTTAAGTGCCTGCGTACAAATGCATAGGTTGTGAGTTTGAATCCTGGAAGGTTCAACAGGAGTTTTTCAGTTTTCATGGCTACGACCCCTGTCCTCCTGGAGACGGACATAAATTCAGAGGTCCTGCCACTGTAGTGACCTTATAGTGTCACAAGAGGTGTTAAACCAAACCAAGGAGGCAGGATGGGATGGTTTGTTATATTGCAGTTTTAAGGCACTCTTGGCGCTAGATTTTTAAATAATTTTGATTTAATGCCCCTTTCATCACTACATGTAGATGTTTATCAAACAATAAAACCTCATTAAACCGTCAACCATGAGACCATTAGAAAGCTGGGGTTTTACTATATAACTTATAAGTTATAGTCATAGAGAGAATGACGGTACAATGAGAGCAGAACAAGGAAGGCTATACAATTGGATAACATAATGAGCTAATTTACACAGTGGGTGGGGGGAGAGGGGGGTCTATGAGGAGGTTTCACTGTACAATGGAAACTTGATGATAATGTATAGCAGGGATGGTGGGACCAGAGAAAAAGTCCTGTTATTCAGATCCCTGCTAAATCAGAAATGCAAGGGAAGTAAGCATTTGTGGACTAATCCATCTGCAGCTGTATTTATTATACATGGGTTGTTTCCCTTGCCACAAGTGCCCACGAACAGGGGTTTTGGTCCTTCAAATTCAATCGAATCAATCTATTATTATCGATTCCAAAATTCTCCCTCTCTTTCTCTTACTTTTTACACATTGTTAACGAGCCTTTGTCCCTGCTATAACCCTTTGGGCTCCAATGAGGCCCTGTTGTGCCGATAACTTTTTATATAGACAAAGAGTAGGAAAAAATGGGGATTTAAAAAATCCCTGTTATTACCGGGTCTGTTATATATGGTTTCCACTGTACGTGTATAACTAATAGTCCATTTTCAGGTGGTTCGTCTGAATTTACATCCATCGTCTGTCTATAGGGTGGGGTCTGAGCCATGGTTTTTCACCCTTCCAAGTAGTCTTCAAGACTTACAGAGCCATGGCAGCCTAGCTCTGTACCCGGGAGTGGAGAGCCTTAGAATTGGCCTCTTGTTACTGCAAGAGTGCAAGGCAGTCTCAAGACCTCTCTGGACCAGATGACTGCTAAGAGCAATGCAGTCACTGAATCATTTACTGCCACTATCCATACATTTGGACATGATCAGGTTGCAGCCATTGACTCAGAGACAGAACCAAGTGTATGTCACATCATTTTCATGTTGCTTTGGTGCAGTAACTCAAGTGAAATTATTCACAAAGTTTGTCATAACGGGCTTACTTTAGGGTCTGAGCCATAGAAACTGCGATACAATAACCCAAGATTCAAACCCAGGCCCTCTGTGTTCTGAAGTAAGAACATTGCTGCTTGGCCCCTGATGGCCCCACACAGGAATATCATTAGAAGTGAGTGGCAGGAATATGAGATTTGAACTCACAACCTTCGGATTTGTAGGTAAGTGCTAACCGCTACTACTGTAGTAACATGTGGAAAGAAATGGAGTATAGCAGACACCACTGGAGCACCCTCCAGCCCCCCCCCCCCCCTCTCACTCCCTGATGAGCTTGGGAGGCAGAAGATGAGAAGCCATTCCAGTTTTTAGTTACAGGTAGGCATTTCGACAATAGCATATAGCAACCGACCAGACAGTCAAGTGCCCTGCGTGGAACACGGGGTTTCTGGGTTCAAATCCTGGGAGATCGGTAGATCAGGACTGTCTCTGAGTTTTTGTGGTTGTCGGAGAGGGACGACAAAAAAAGGAACAGTCTCCTAAATGATTTTGTAGGCATTAAACCAAAGCAAATAAAACCAACATAGCAAAATCAGGAACATAACTATAACATACTGGTACATGTATTAATTATTACTGCACTAAAGCTCCAGTCCAGTTGTTGCTTTTTGACCATGCTAGAGAGAAAATGTTATAATTATAGAAAAATCACTACACACACACAGACAAGCAGAACTTTCTCATTAATTTTATTTGACATGAAATCAAGATGCATACTGGGATACAACGTACTCATGTACAGTTGTACAGTCGAGCACGGGAACTTTGACCTAGCAAACTCACAAGACACGAGGTATGGAGGAAATTTGTTGAAAACCGACTGACATTCAGCTACAGTAGAACCCGCATCACTCGATATCTGTTATTACTGTTAACTGTTACGTTCGGCTTAAGTTGACACGATTTGGAATTCCCAACCTTTTCTTTATTTACTACAGTGACATCCCTGCCTAAGGTCAACTTTCTCTTTACTCCCTGTGATTTCAACAGTCCCAGCAATATCGACTTATGCGGGTTCTACTGTAATTCTAATCTCACACACATCGACTCCCGACCTGATCCAAATGGCCAAAGTTCCGTGCCCGACTGTACACCAGTCAAACAGTCAGAGCTCTATCATCACACATTTGTCTCCTTTGTTCCTCACAGGGCTATGATTGAGTAGGAAATACTAACCTCTTACACCTGGATGTGAATCAAATTGATTCATAATGGAATAAATAATAATGGATTGCATTTATATAGCGCATATCCCAATCACAGGCTCTATGCGCTTTACAATCATTATAAGGGAGATGTATTACATTTCCCCCTCTAAATTATTCCACCCAATGTGAAGAAAAACTTGAAAAGTTAAAAACAATCCTGTACTAGAATATGTATTGACCAAAAATATTGACCCGACAATTTTCTTGCTTGCACTTATACCAGAAATTCCTGTGCCAAGAAAAACAAAAACCTTTAATCACTACGGTCGTCCAGAAATGAACGAGAGTTATCTGGGTGTTAAATTTTGCCACCTGGTTCATTATTTGTCAAGAATTTAGTAGAATAAATTCGTCCTGTTTGTTTGTTTGGGGTTTTATGGCTCCATCATCGCTATAAGGTCATTTAGGCACCAAGAAAAACGTCCAGGTCCGATGTGATGTTGTTATCTCCAGAGGGGTTTTACTTAAGGTCCAAAAGTTGCATTTAATTTATAAAATGTTGATGTTGAAATTCATCCCCACGCTACTACACAATGCAAAAACCCTGTCTAACATACACATACACACATGCACGCAAAGCGCCACCACCAAATCGCTACAACCTGTACACAACACAATTTTGTGCTGGCCTAGAAAGGAGTGAGACATAAAACAAAATACAGCGTCCTTTTTACATTCATTCAGCTCCGTACTAACAATCATACAGCACAGTGCATTACAAACATACAGCGCCTTACTATCAATCATTCAGTATTCAGCGCTGTACTCACAATCACTCAGTACTCAGCGCCGTATTTACAATCATTCAGTGCTGTACTTAGACAATCATTCTCCGCACGTGTCATCTCTAAAACTGTGATTTCACACCAAGCTTATAGTATAAGATACATTGTGATAATTATATACTCATAAATGCATTGAAAAGTCTGTTTATAATACACTTATAACACATACACACACATGCAAGGCCCATACGCATCCACACTAATAACAGATAAAGAGCAGATCACACACACACGTATGTTGTAATAATTCCAAACTTTTCTCCATGAGAACGGGATGTAACAACAATGAGCTATCAAACTCTCAAAGTTTACAAAAGTATAATTTCTGAGCTACCGTACCACAGTTTGTCTCAAACTACAGTAAAACATGGCTATAGCGGGACTTTAAGTTCTAGAAGAAAAATCCTACTGTAGACGAGTTCCCGCTATAGGAATGCAAAGGGGAATTACCGAAAAATTTCTAAAGATCAAAACGATTACCTCCTGCGCATTGGAAGACGCAGTTGTTTCAGTCACTAACAACAACATGAGCAAAATGAGGGAGTCCGAAATTCAAAATCAAGAAAGCGAGGCAGAGGAGAGGGTTGGGGTTTCTTGCAGAGTAACGGTTTCGCTATGATGTCAATGGTAGCTATATTTAGTGCTCTTGTTGGGGGGGGGGGGGGGGGGGGGGGGGGGGGGGGGGGGGGGGGGGGGGGGGGGGGGGGGGGGGGGGGGGGGG
>JAUKPP010169831.1:0-24777 GCA_032273245.1 Phyllaplysia taylori
ACATCCCCCTATTTATTTTTAAATGAGTTAAACTGGGCCATGGAATGAATATGGTAATTTTTAAAGTTATAAATGAAAAGAGTAGACATGAAACCTCTCTATAAGAGAATATACACACCTCTAAGGTAAGGCTGATCCTGTTGCTGCGTCGGAGTGCACTCACGGTATCAGAACAGCTCTCATTCAAGCAAAGACTCACACCACACGACAGCTGGAAAATAATGACAAAATGATTTTTAAAAATGTCAACATTTTTGCAGGGAGTTATGATTTTTTTAAATCTTATCAAAAGCATGTATCAAACAAACCATGTCAACTTTGCTATATAAAAAATAGTGCTATAGTTGGAAATAGCCTCTGAAAATTGAATAAAAGTTGTAGAAAAATGTCTCCCTCTTTATTTCATCCTGATCATCATCTACTCTTTGAAAGGGCGTTTTTATCAAAGCTTTAGATTTTACTGCTTTACATAAGCATGAAGAGCATTTGATATTGGTGGGTCCCTTTACAATGAGAAAAAATATTGCCAATTATAATATCACTCAAAGACTTTCCAAAGTCCTTGTGATTTTTTCCGATTTTGTTTTAAAAAATTATAATAATGGAAATAAAATTACCTTGCATTTCAATATGCTTATATAAACTGGCACACCTTGCTAGTAATCAATTAAATCAAGAAAAGTGAAATAATGCGCATCTGGTAGGCACTTTTTCTATAGTCATCAAAGCTTGCAGATAGAAGACAAGTAAGGTTTACTAGAATAAACATACCACAGTTCCATATGCCAAGTTTGTAAGTTTGGATCGACTCATGAAGGCTGTGTAACTCTGGTCTTTTTCATCCGTCCAGATGTTTGACATCTCCACCACCACATCATCCACAAGCCACTCAATGTTGGCCTGCAGGGTGCCGTTTACATTTGGTGACTGGAAGGCACAGCTTAGAGTGAAGTCCTTGGCGTCACCAGATGGGTCAGAGACAATTTTGGCTGTTGGATTGGCTGCTGGCAACAGATTGCTGGAACCTGTTAACAAGAAAGTTGTAGAAATATTGTTAAATACTTAGCATTCCCATTTGACGAATCCTAAACACTTTTCAGAGAAAATGAAAGGCTAAGCTGATATAAAATTCATACAATAAAGTTGCCACACACGGGGATTCACAAAGCCTACTGATTTGTAGCTAAATTTCGTCTGTTGTAACAAGCCCCTTATGACAAAAGTTGACGGATTATTGCTCTGGAGGAAAGCTTTATGACCAAAAACTTACCTGAAGCACAGCTCCACTCCTCAAAGATGTAGCCAGGCCATCGGACAAAGTTGCTCCCAGCACTGACACTTGTCTGGGCCCACAGCACACACAAGGCAGCATCGCCCAGCAGCTGGGCCGAGAGACACAGGAAACTTGTCTCTGACAGACACAGTCTGCGACACTCAGAGCTGGACGTCACTCCAGAAATAGATTTGTCTTCGGAGCCCAGAATGGCAAAGCCAGGCTTCCGTGTCCAGATCACTTGGTCCTTGTGGCAAGGGTCTGTGAAGAGTTGTAAAAACGCATATCTGAGATTCAGTGCCATTGTAACCATAACACATAAGTTTGAATTACATTGTGAAGACCATAATCTGTTTATGAGAGTGACTTTTCAGACGATAATGCCACAAACAAAAATTATGATACCCTCACTGCCTGAAATGACTTTATAGCTTTGACCAAGAAGGACTAGTTTCTCTCATTGTATACCTAGAGGATTTACAGTGAAATGAAAGTTAAGAATATTCCCTTATTTTGATAATATACTCTGGTCTGGTAAGTGAAATTTGTGAAATCAGCATCAGTACTGATCAGCTCAGGCCAAAGATTTGGCTCACCAGAAATACACGACAGAATAAAGCAGTTACAGGGCAATAAATTGTGTTTTACTTACTGTTCTCACAGTTCCACTCGAGGTTCACACTACTGCTGTCTGACATAAGGCTTCCATAATCAGTCCTCTTGTCCACAGTGTTCACCGAGCAATTTCCAGAAGTAGCATTATAGTCAAAGGAGAGGCAGTCGTCGACGTTAGGGCCGTACTGGTCAAGGCATATCTGTTTGCAGGATTCCTCATCACCAACAACTGACTGGCCACCAGCGATATAGCCGTCGTCTTCAAGCAATACCAAAGGCAAACCTTGACATGAATCTGTCAGACAAGAGAATAAGTTGGGATTTTGTGCAGGTGGAAAGAGATTTAAGGAAGCAGTCATGGTGAAAACAATTTAGAAAAATACACCCTCCTAAAATTCTGAAAACCGTAAACAGACAAACCTGACGGTAGTGACATGGCTCTACAATGACTAACACCACAGTCACTAAACAGTATATTAAATAAGTGCTTTGCGACTTACATTACAATACTATGTATTATGATAAATAAGTTAAGTGCTCAACAAGTATAACAAATTAACAATCATTTTTCATGAAAAAACTGTATGCAAGGCCAGCTGTCAACAATCATGTTGGGACATTTGTGTTTTAATGTACCTTGTATGCATTTCTACATGTGGTTTATTCTGACTTTTAATACTTGTCCCAACCATACCATACAAGCTGGAAGATACCCATCGTATTCCTTACCATTTGCAACTTGCCAGGAAGTGGTGTTAATCATAGGATCACAATATTCTCTCAGAGATGTGGGATTGTACTCTCCATTTTCATAACATGCACCGTCAATTAGGCATCCGGTGGTCTGAAGGAAGAATTTTTCAAAATCAAGTAATCAGTAATTTTGACAATGAAATATGAACAAGCTTTAAATGTGTGAGATAATGCAAGTGGATGGTCTCAAACACTCCGAAAACTTTAAATAGATTTTTTTAAAAACAACCCGCAGGAATTGCTAAATGACAATAAACAAAATCTATAAACACTTGAAACAATAGACACGCCCGTGGAGGTGCAGGGGCCCCCACCAGGGAAAGCAAAGAATGGCATCTTCTGTTCTGATGCATAGCATGATACCGTACAAGGCGGCAAAAATGCATCACAACTGAAGCCACTCTTCTCAGTTTAAACAATAAGAGTACCCATCGAAAACGGAACATGGTTGCCTTTATGGCATGGGAACCCTGTAGTGCACTTGTGGAAACACAAGCCACTGCAGGATAAATAGACCATGTACGTAAAATTCAGTCATTGTGACTTACCCCTGAGTTCTAACAGGGGATCGCTGAAGAAGAAGAAGAAACAATAGACAGAAATATCTACCAAAATTTTCTCGAAACCAAACAATGCTAGTATGTCTTTCGTCAAAAACATCAGCACAGTGTCAGTGACATAATAGAAGAATCTTTGCTGTTGGAATAAGAAGACGTTCATTCCATATCTGCAAAGGAAGACACTCGCAACAAGTGTTTCTGTATGTAGTATCCAATTAATTTTGACTTAGCCTTGGTAGGCATAAATGAATGTCATCACTGAATGAAAAACAGTTGTACTGTGTGAAATAAAGGAGACACTTTAGTCATCCCCTCAAACAGTAAACTATCTTGATACATGTATAAAATCTACATTTCACATCGAGAGGGGTGGGGTATAGAGTAAAATCCTTGATCAAGGACTTTTGATTGAAAGTTTCAATTGCTTAACAAAACGACAATCAAACTGCAATTGTGCAACCTGATGTTCTTGGCCAGGTGTAGGCCAATTCACTACCTCCACAGCACCTTACTTCACAAAGTGCAATCCCACTAATTTATATCAAAGCTTTTTTTTTCTGGTTCCAGATCCAAAATCTGGAGCACTGGCTTCACTGCAGGCCTACCTCAGTTACAATGTATATTTCTTCTGCTCTCTTAACTGTGGTTTGCTGAAGTAAGATTGAACTATATATTCCCTTTCTTTCATAATCATAAAATGCCAGTTTCAACACTTTGTTTGTGGTCGCACATCCGGAAGGACAAAGAAGAATAACGGTCACACACGGCCAGCCATAACCCTATCGGCTTCTCAGGCTTGGTGCACAAATGCGCAGAGTAACTGGATGGGAGTCATGACATTGAGAAAAGCATTGCAAAGTCTCAAGACATTTATTTAGTACAACCCTGTACCAGCAGGTTTCAAGAGTGGATGAAAAAGAAGAGTGTAAGAGAGTGTAAGCATTTATTGGTGTGTGTATGGGTGTTGGTATTTGGTTTCACAATGTACATATTTTGTCTTTGACTTCTCGGTTGTATCGAACAATAATAATTGTGCACTGTACAGCGCTTAGAGCCTTTTTAGGATTAGGCGCTACATTAATTCATATTATTAATTTGGGTTGGCACATATATGGATCGGGTGACTACAAAGTGTTGATAAATGTATGGAACAGTAGATACCTTTGGCGTGCAACTTTGGTTATTCATGACACAGTCATAGCACAGTGAGTTGTACACAAACAAGTACACTGGAACACTGAAAAGCTGTCCACCATCACTGCTGATTTTGATCTCGTAGGTTCCTGATCCTGACGGAATGGGACACGACAGTTCGTTGACGCTCAAGAAAGTTGCTGGCTCTTTGAACAGAGGTTCAGTTGTAGCAAAAGTGCCAGATGCATTTGTCTGAAAACAGAAAGTATCAAAGAATGCTTACTAGTTCTGAGCATATAACTATAGATCTTTACAGTCAGAAAACACTAAAAATAATAATGAAATATCATGTACAATCTTCCTTGACACACTTTATCTACATGACTCTGACAAAAGATTTCATCAGGGTATATATTATATTTCTATTACCTAAAATACAAATGTGCGCCACAGTGATTTCGTTTTCAATGTGAAGCCATGCTTTTCATATTTGTAATGGTGCTCTTTGCCTCAAATGCAAAAGCGATGTATACAGTAGAAATTATGATACAGAGGAAAGAAACGTACAAATAAAATCCACATCATATAAGGACAGTTTGGGTTCTGAAGGTCCCTTATTATATTTTTCAGAGTGAAGTATTCTTAGTGTGACTTCTAAAAATAACATGTAAAGAAAATACCATCTCCGTTGGAGAGCCACTCATCTCCTTATCTACATTCTAAAAATAAGAGCTTTGATTCTGTTCACAGGCAGTATAAGCATGAAAGCGTGTGAATCCTGTAGTTGGTACCACTATCTAAATAATTTTCCTAGGGAGACAACAATGAGATGCTGTTAGCACAATATGACCAATATAGATAATATGCGGGTAGGAAGAGAAAATACTCTTTTGCTTCAATAAGGTCCCGTCGTTAAATTTTTTTCAATGATCTCTATTAAGAGGGCAATATTTAGCATCTCTAGAAACAAGAATGTTCTTTGAGAGCTTGAAGATTGCCATACAGCTTCTCTACTTATCAATAATTACAATCTACCAGAAACAAGGCTTCACTGTCTGCGACATACCAACATTCTCTTGAGGTAGCAGGAGAGCTCATCAGTGTTCTCTGTGTTGTTCATGTACACAACGACGTTGTCACAGTTCTCATCTCTCAAGTCACAAAAGCCTCCGTTACTGAGAGAGAAGACATTGGGTGGCTTCAGCTTCTCCACGTAGCAGTCAGCTCCGCCATAGTTCTCTCTACACTTGCACACACCTGGAGAGACACCACAGGGAGATCACATATCACATTTAAAAGAAAATCATAAGCAACTATAAATCATAAAGAAAGAGGCAGATATGAAAAAGCTATGGAAACTAACATGGAAAACATTCCTATCAAAGACAAGGATACGTACCAAAAAGATATAAATTTCAATGAAGATTTATATTTTGTGCCGGTAAGCACTGACTGAATGAACCTGAATAATGCACTAATTCCCAAGCTCCTGTATTTTGATGTTCTTTGATTGAAGCAGGGTAATAAGTAGGCCTATGTACCGTACATATTTACGGCAATAATCCTGACTGGGAAAACATGTAGGCAAATACTAACCATATACAATCATTTGGGCCAGCGGCAACTTTTATAAAAATACTGATTAACCCAAATGAAAACAAAATAAAAATACACCAAGACTATCAGGGCAGCCTATTTCTTATTTCAAACTTTGATGAGCAGAATGAATGTCTACCTTCTTCACAATCACCAGCTCCACCGCAATTGGCAATGCAAAACAAATTTGTGTATTCTTGGGGTGGTCCCTGCTGCACTCCAGTCCACAGAGATGAATTGCGTTCCAGTTGCAGTTGGCATTGAACCTTCATGCTTTGTACAGCAGCTTGAATCCAGTTCAAATCATTGCTTGTCTGAAGAATAAATGAGACATTGTGATTTAAAATCTAAACAATCTACTAACAAACTTTTGGAAGAAACGTAAAAACTCCATTATCAATTATGATAAAAAAAAATCAATCACATAAAAATCTAGGCACGATTAGTTAGTTGATGCTATAGAGATGGATAATTTCTACCTGCTGAAATGTATACATGGCTTTAAATGAGCCTCTGCCCTCCATTGTCACTTGACTTACTACAGCTGTATCACTCTATCTGTGGCTTTAATCTTGCCCAATCATTTGTAATAACCTTACCCAATGTACATGAATCTCCCCAACAGTCTTTGTACTGGTCACACCCATCAGTGCACACAAGTATTCACACAGAAAAACAACTTCAAAGCTTTTTCAACACCAACAACACTCTATATCTAGATGTATTGACACAAACGCTCAATTTAATAGAAAACAATTACAATCCCTTGAAGCGGACAGAAGATTTATAAACAAAAGACAAAAAAACTTTCTGTTCTTGTTCCGGTCATCTCTTCAGGCAGAGGAGTATGGCCCCTCATTCAAAGTCTTAATATTGATCCTATGAATAACAAACCATAAGGAAGATGAACACACAACTGGACATTGCATGGTGCAACAACTGTATTACAGAGTAAAAATCCAAAATTACTTACATACAAATCCAGAGCACAAGACTCAAGAACAGATTCCATTCTCACACCGTCCACATCTTTACACTTCCGAGCTATCGGGTAAGGCGATCCATCAGTATTGAGAGTAAATGTGCACTGGGATTTCAGCTGATCGTATGTCTGGCCTGAGCTTGTTGGTAAACTGACATCAACCACCTGAAAGAAGAAAATTTACCATCATCAAACATCTAAATTTTATTTCAACATCTTAACATCTGCACTTGTTAATAGTACAAACTTCAGAATGTGACATCAACATAACAAAAAGGGTAATAAAACAATGTAGAATAAATACCTTAGCTTGAGACAACAGGCCCTTGTCAGTATCATTTCATTGTAAGGAAATCTTCGTCAAATCTGCTGTTTTCTTCAGCATACCACCAAGGCCCAGCCATCAAATGATATTGTTAACCGTCCACTTACATGAAAGAGTTCATAGAGTGCAGAGTATTCAGATGTGTATACTTACAGATTCCTCATTAAGCAAGACCAAAACAAATGAAAGACTGATGGTGTTTGAATTAAGTCTAATTACTGTTCCGGAAATCTATAATAAACCATCAAACTAATCTACTTGATCATTGTGCACTTACTCCAGGGTTGTAAGATTCATCGTATTCAAACAAAGGGAATGCAGAATAACTGAAAGTGATGTCCAAACACTTCAGTGGAAACAAAGCCTGGCCTTGGAGCCGATCTGTGACGTCTGTTTCATCTGATATAGAAGAAAAAGACATGCATTTGATTACATATCAACATTGAAAAGACTACCCCAATTTAGAAGAAGGGAGGAAAAGCTGGGGCAGAGCTAATAAAAGTATAGGTAGTAAAAAATAATAGCACTTATAAAAAAAACAATTTCTGAAATAGAGAAACAAAACATATAAGAAAAATGTAAGTCTAATCAAACCAAGAATAATAACAAAAATTGTAAAATTGAACAAATTACCAATTTGCATGTATGGGCAGGTGAAAACATCACTTCCTTGACTGCATCGTTCTTCGCCATTCACATCACAGTCACAGAATGACTGCAGTGTGTCGTCTCCAGCGCTGACGGGGAGGGCTGCTGTGTTACCCTCTTCACACGCTCCAGTGTAATATGTGTCTTCAGGATCAACCCTACAATAAAAAACAGCATTTCCATGTAGGTTGGGTCAATACATATAGGCATACCTGATGAAAAAGTGACTTGCCATAAGGTGAAAAAATCTGATTTGGATACCAGCTTCATAAGTTAAAATAATATTAGCTTCATAAATCATAGTGACCTTCAATATCTCAACATCAGTATGAGTAAGCCTGTCTACACAAGCAAAATTAAGTTATAGTGTTTAAAGCATAACATAAATCAATTTAAAACCTTGGTCTCATATTGCAAGGAGAGCCTCCACAAAATGAAATCATGAGGTGAGGAGTATTATTACTGACAAAAGCAAAAAGTCTTGAGGAATTCAATCCAAGAATACTACGACATATCATAAAAATAAGGAACCTACCTCCAGTCCAGGAAGTACGACAGAGGCTGGTCTGAAGTTTCGTTGCTGACAGTTCCATTGGGGTATGTGAGGTCATTGCTGATGTCATCATCAAACAATCCACACAGACCTTTGAATAAATGAAGCAACAAAATGTTATCAAAATCCACATAAGTATTCTTGTGCGCTCCAACTTCTTGTTAATTTTTATACCATATTCCTGAATGTATTTTGTCTGCCTGACTGTCTGTGTATTTGTTTCTGCCGCGATTACAGAACCTCACAGTTATGTACATCCCATTTCTATTGCCAAGAGACCCTAACAAAATGTTAGGCATACTCTAGAGTATTTTCACATGCATTGTTTTTCTACACAGCACATAAGCACAAACAACAAACAATCTACACATTGCGCAGATGAGAAATTGAACACATGCTTTCATCAATAGATAAGATAAATAAATTACCTTCTGTTTGACCATAATCAGATGGAGAGGGCTTCAGCCAAATGTTGATGTAGTGGTAACTTTTGATGGAGCTCCGTTCCACTCGAAGCAAGGTGCCACTCGGGAATACAATCTGCATTGATTCACATAGACAAATTGGAGAAAAGAGTTAAGGGTGAAGCTGAAAAGGGAATGAATAAACAAGGTAAAAGCAGGGTACACTCTATTGATAATAAAGACCCCCTCAATCCCACCTCTCAAAAATGTGACACATTTTTTTCTCACTGCACTCATCTTCGCTGATGTCACAACAAGTGGCCATTTAGCATATTTTTCATTCCCCCTTCGCTAATATGACAGATCAGCCATAGAAACTTTACATACCAGTACCAAGTTTACTTGACTATCTGATATTATTCTCTGCTCTTGTCACAATGACTAGTGGTGGTTGTTGGGTTTTAAAGCACCTTTGTCATTGTGAGACTATTTCAGTACCAGGAAGAAGGGGTGGACAGAAGCAACACTTAAAAATAAAAAAGGCAAGCCCTGCCAGAATGCCTACAAGCCAATTACTTTTATAAGAAGAAAGTATTCATAGAAAAAGTGTATTAAATGAACGAAAAGCAAAACATGATCTTAAAAACAGTAATGACAATATCTTCATGGAGAACACAAACAGCCAAATTTAATCACTAAAATCTTAACAAACTTTGTCACCTTGTATTCTCTGCCCTCATACTGGCTGTAAATGTTGAAGCCTGGAGTGAGTGTGCCTTTCCTGTACATCTGTGTGGTCATGGGGTAGAAAGCACTGGCTCCCTGGTCAACTGGTCCACACTTGTCAATCACAATGACGTCATCTCCTGCCCGGGCGGCAATGGCACAGTTGCAGGAAGCTCTACCAGCAGCGCATTTGCGATAGAAAGCTCTCACCTGAGTGTAAGAAATGGTCAAAATAACTGCAAAGATCCATATAGTCTGCTTATTTTGTTAAGATTTTATGGCACTATCGACATTTTAAGATAATTTCAGCAACAGATAATAGATCAGGACAATAGTTATGCGTTTTTGTCCGGGTTTTTTTTTTTTTGGTCTACAATAGTGACACTTAAAAGGAAGGAAAAGGAGCAGATCACACCAGGATGAGTGTCAACCACATATAAAATCCAGCCAGCAATATACTTGCTAACAACAGCAATAACTTGCCTTAACATAGCGGTAAGCACACAGTTCAATATTATAAAGACATAGATGAGGAAAGTTAGAGAGCAGGATTAAGACAGCTGAGTTCGAGAAGAAGAAAAAAACCATGTCAATAATATCCGATGAAAAATTGTACATAGGCACTATGATGAAAATTAATTAGCAAGGAAAGACTCTGAGGTGTATGGTCATTCAATGACGGATGAAACTGATTTAGAGGTATTGCTGCATGACAGCAAAACATCATCCCGATATAAGAGATAAACAAAAGGAAAAAAAAGAAAAACCAACAAAGCGCAAACACAGAGTCTTATAAACTTATCATTTATCATTCTACAGAAGAATTTTTTTAAATTAAAAACTCGATAGTGCAGATCATGTACTGTGTAATGAATTAGAAAATATAGAGATACACAAAATGAAATATGACAAAAAGTTTCAATTTGATAAAAGACTACAAGGAAATACCTCATATGGTAGTGTTTTATGCCTGTACAGAACAAACTCCCCCTCAAAGAAGTTGTGAAGCAACCTGTAAGATAATAGAAATTAATAGATAGATTGAAGGTCAACACTGGGGGACATTAATATATGTAAAGGATAAGAGTACAGTATAACACACCACAAAAAATGTCTTGCATGCATTATATAGATTTTTAAAAGTCTTAATGCTTAGAGCTTGCTCTGTAGCACTCCTGTATCTTTCCATTTCTTTTACGTCAGGTTTGTTTCAGATATGAAAATCCATAAAAATCATTCTTACAAAATCACAAACACTTACTGACACTGCTTTTCTATAAACTAAAATGTGTAGGGGTGCTATATTGACACGTCACTTGCCTCTTGTTCAGCAAAATATTCCTCTTCAATATGTGAGTGCATGAAAAGAATAGAATGAATCTGTTGACACTATTGTATGGAAAATCTTTTCCTCCTTTAATATAACTCCATGCTCCATGCATTGATCTAAATGTTTAAAACATTTTAGTTGCAACAAGTACTTCACCATCAAATGGCGCTTCTTTTGCCTGATACAAGGGCAAAAAAAACATTAGTCATAGAGAATTAAAAACAAATAGACTCTAAGCCATTGGTAACCTTCTTTCCACTGGCTCTCAAAGAATTCAAGTGTTTCACATCACATGCTTCTCAATGAAGAAGTCTATTGAACTCAAAAACTCTGATACCCACTAAATCACACACAAAATTAGATGTCTAATTTCACAATTTCTTTCCCTCAATATGTGTTCATCATCATATGAAGTTTCAGCAATGCTATTGTATCCCAGTAGTTTTTATCTCAAGTTGTGCAAGTGGGCTATCAAATAAATCAAGTATAATCTCGTAGAAAAGCTGCACGTCACACTTACCTTCCATCATATGTTGTAATGTGAGGGTCATTGATCGACATGCACAATGCCTGAGAATCCAAGTCAACAACTGTAATCTGTTGAAAAAATTAAAAGATCAATGAACAACTTGTTTTCTGAAAGCTATTGCCATGTCTTGTTGGTTCAGCAAGTTTCTGCAAAATGCTTCATGAAATTTTTTAAATTTCTAACATATTATTATGATTACTTCTTGCAAAATTTTGAAATCGGAGAGTGCATATCATTCTATAGTTTCAACGTATCACTTTTGACAAATTCTTGTGATTGTTCGGAGTAAATTATTTGTAGAGATACAAGCTTCTGTTGTTTCGGCCTCTTCTTTTAAAGACTTTAATTTCCCTAAGCGTAATTTCATGTATGTTGTGCTGGTAGGCATTTCCTGCTTATGAAAGATTCCACAGCAGAGGCGAAAAATAGTAACACTTCTTTTTAACAATACCATAGTATTATGATCCCTTGATGAGACCAACAGATTTATAAGAGTGAGGTCCTTACCTGAATGGACTGAAAGGTCTCTGTTTTGTTTACTTCATCTCCCACAATGTAGTCAATGCTGATGGTCTCATTTATGATGTGATTCCCATCATACAGCTGGTCAGCCACTGATTTAGCTGAAATTGTGTATGTGGATTGCCAGTCGGAGTTCAAGAAGGCCACACTGCAGGCAGGCTGCTCTGTGCTATCTTTCATGACGAGGAAAGACACTTGGGACACCAGTGTTCCTGAAAAGAAAAAACCCAAAACAAAACATGTTTTGATAATGTACAGATGTTGTCTAAATTTCATTCATGAATCATGCATGACAACATATTCTCTATATGAGATTTCAGCCCTAAAAAGTTTCTTTTGAACAGGAACAAACAGTAAAAAAATATCACATTTGGAATCTATTAAGTTTTATACACGGATAAAAGTGTAAAAGTGAGAAAATGATGCAAATAAAAGAATGTGTGTCCTTCTCTTTATGAAAGTGTCTCTCATCACTTCACATTTCAACTGTGTTTAGAGATAATCTAAGGGAAACTTGCATGTGACAACACTCACATAAAAGAATGGCCTCAGGGGCTAAGACTTTGAGTACTGGGATTTTGCTATAGCACTACAGTATAAGTACCACTATCTTCTCTTTTGACGGTAGAACAGGGATTTTACTTCCAATACATACCATTTGGACAAGCTGGGTCAGATCCAATGTTCACTGTGGACAATTTCAGTTTTATCTCGCAGTTGTCAGTATCTGCTTCAATCTGCCCACGGCATAGAACGTAAGGTGGGGCCGTTGCTTTTACTGTCACTGGTTCTCCGACTGAGCCTTCCGGAATGCTCAAATCTTTCACATTCTCCACCTACGAGACAAACAAATACAAATACAGTTCACAGAACATAGCAATGGAGAAAATTGTGCTCAAGTAAGGTATAGTTTTGAAGAGTATGAATAACAACAGTATATATCAAATTTTAAGGCAACTTCACATCATCCCGATATAAGACATAAACGAAAGGAAAAAACGCATGAAAATGGATGATACAGGTTTTTCTTCCCTCTTCTTTGAAATTATAATATTACTTTTTGCCATTGCTCTAATACAATATAAGGGCTCAAGACATCTTTGTGATCAGTCAAGAGGTTATAGTTCAAAAGTGGTTAGTTAGTTAGTTATCAGTTAGTTATTTATAGAGGCGTCAGCCTTTTCGGCTGTTTTAGCCATTCAAAACTGGTAAAACACAGGAATGACATAAATACTTAGTGTCACACAGTGCTAAGGGATAGTTGAGTTCTCAAGGGTTCAAACACTATAAACAAAAATTTTAAAGACAAACCTTAATTTCAACAGTGTATTCTGTTGACATAGTGAGTGGGCCTCGAGTCTCTTCACACTTGCTGGCTTCACAAACACTGACAGCACATTGCAGCTGTAAAAAGAAGTATTCACTTAAAATATGCCACTCATTTGTTTAAATACTATGTAATTCTCTGACACTCATACACATTACTTTTCAAAGCAATGGAAAAAATTAATAAAGGGATCATTTGCCAAATTTTCCCGACTAAAAATGTGTGGCATGAAAATACATGTATAGAGATTGCCTCACTTTCTTTGTAATTTATAGTCTCTAATATTGTCTTTGACTTTGTTCAATGAAAAGTATACATCTAGATGTATGAGAAATAGAATTAACAGAAACTAGCTGTTGAGGACTACAAAAACTCATACAATCCCTATAAGTCATTTCAAGAAAAAACTTGCAACAGTGGCATTGGATTAAGAATTTCATATTACAGAGTTATCAAGCTGGTAACGTAGAACTTTCCTTACATCAAACCTTACACATAGTGAAACTTGACTAACTAAATTGCAACATCACAATATAGGTTTGCTTACATTTGTGCCATACTGGAGTTCACTGAATTGCTTTGGGAGGTAGCTTGAGTTTGCTTGGACGTCTTCATAAATCCAGACATTGTTTACAGCCCAAAGCACATCATATTGAAGATCTGAAGAGCCGTCTGATACTTCAGGAAAGTCACACTTGAAGTAATCATTTCCTGGTCCTCCAAACAGAGCAGTCACTGACGCCTGAGCAACAGCATATGATGACTCTGATGAAACTGTATCTGTACAACAAAATAAAATCCTTGAGTCAGACACTTGCAGATGGTAGGGAGATTAGAACACATCTGCACTAAGACTCCATGAAATCAGGCGCTCATCAAAACAAGGGAAATAAATATGTCAATATTTTTCTGACTGTTGAGTGATTTTAAACGTGAATTAAGCTTTTGTGACACAATGCCTCCTGTATCCAATTTAAAACGCGACATTTCAAGACAAAGCGATCAAACCGTAGTAGCCATTTTCTAGCTGGTTTTGCCTCTTACAATAAGCAACTAAGGACGTCCATTAAATTATGGATAGCTTGAATGCTATTTAAATGTATACACATCCATTACATGCATCATGTCGGCAAAAAGTTACCAACCCAAAGGCAAGAGAAATGTGCAAGATTGTTGTTACGTAGTGTTGTCAGCCTAAAAAAACAGTTTTATGATCACATGTAGTTCCTAATATTGGTATGTGGGTACAGAGCAAAAATACACCATACACGGTAAATAGAAAGCAAGATGTAGTAAAATTATTTTGATTCTCATTGTGGACTTGGGCTGTTAAATGTTTCAAGGACTTTGGTGAGACAAAACGAGAAAAAGAAGGTGACCATGTTTTTTCTGTTGGTATGGAAGTAAATTTATCTGATAAAAAAGGAGATGCACTAGCCAAAAAGTACACACCATTTTTACAGGAAAATGTTTCATGAATCCATCCAGGTGCTGGCTCAGGTGTGCTATCACTGCCTGTGTTGGTCAAGATACAGACGCCTCTCAGGGCAAGGAAGTTCAGTCCTCCACATGAAGTGTTTCCTTGGCACTGCCTTCGACAACCAGAAAGAGTCCACACATCATACAGTACTTGTAGTGTAGTTCCTACGACAGCATCTGGAGTTGGACTCCATTGTGGTGCACTGCCTTCGCAGCGGTCTGAAATAAATCAGAATTGTCAGTGACTCTTGAAAAGTTTTCATTGGTCAAGCAATGTAAAATTTATCAACGTGCAAAATCTATTGCTCTTGTTACTTTAACTTGACTTAAATGAAAATTCTGATTGAGGTAATATCCTATCAAATATTGAAGGTGGGTTTGGAGAAAAGGTTGACGGAGTCAACAGAAATTTTGATGCCTTCAAATG
This sequence comes from Phyllaplysia taylori, assembly GCA_032273245.1. Taxonomy (NCBI): domain Eukaryota; kingdom Metazoa; phylum Mollusca; class Gastropoda; order Aplysiida; family Aplysiidae; genus Phyllaplysia; species Phyllaplysia taylori. Next base: position 15,184 of record JAUKPP010169831.1, read on the forward strand.
TAAAACTGAGAGTGAGAACTCTTAACACCTTTCCATTTTCCTCCTGTCCTCTAACTGTAAAAAGGCACTGTTTCAAAACTCACAGTTTTCTTGAGGTTTCACTATCAGGTTGTGAAAGATATTCTTTAAAAATAATTTCAGATAAGTCTGACAAAAAGTTAAAGTGAATGTTTTAACCAGCGTAAGACAATGCATTTGACACCGTTATCTTCCTGATTAAGTGCCAGAGCTAAAATAAAAGTGTTTATATGAATCAATATATGTACAATGTACTGCAAGAGGTGAAACTAATACAACTAAATCTAATACACCCATTCAAAGAAGTGATAAAAGGGTAAGAAAGAACTTCTACAGAAACTAATTTCAAATCACTATCAAAAACGAAAACGAGAGAAAGCCTTCATTTTCAGATTTATGAAATACTCAGAACATCACACTAACCATTCTTGCAAAACCATTCAAGATGTGAAAACCCTTGTAGAGACAGCATGTAGTCATTTGCCAATTTCTGAGTGGTTCTTGACATGTGACAGTCCCCACTGTTTGGGTCGAAATCAATCGAGTTGCATGGTAGGTCTACATTGTCCAGGCAGAGAGCAAGGCAATCAGCTGATGTGGTGACATTGCTCACAGTTTCATCATTGTGGAAGACTAAAGCCGTATTCGGTGGAATTCCAACTTGCAATTGCTCTTCAGAGCCTGGACATGGGCCTGGAAAAAACAACATTTCCTTAATGCAATTCTATACATGTGTACGTCTTTTCAGTACATTTTACAAGGGAGACTTCAATATGGTGATTATTTTAGCATGTTCTATGGTCAGGGGCTCACAATGTTTGTTTGCATGATTAAAGCAGGGTTGCCAAAAGCAGGTGATTACGAATAAAATTGTTCTATAAATAATGCTGGACTTCTACGCTAAGATAATTACAATTACAATTTGTCCCATGTTATTTCCCACAAATACTAGAAATGGTAGTTTTGAAAGGTAAGAAAGCTAGAGCCCAGTTGGTTTTCAGACTCTTAACAAATGCAGCAAACATAAAGCAACTGCCATAGGCTCCAATATTCAAGAAACGAAGGGGTGAACCTCAAGTGCATGGAACAAAAATAAAACTTGGCCTTGCTAGTGTAGGCATAATAATTGGTTTAGTGGGTTTTTTTTTATTTTTATTAATATCATACGGTAGAACCTTAGATAAAAAAAAAAAATTTCAAAATTATTAACAATTGTGTCTGATGCTGAGGTTCAGCACTCATTGAAACAATTATCTTAACCCCATAATATTTTCTATTTCTATTTCTCGTCCATTGATACTGCTAATCATTTAAAAAGTGTAAAAATAAGTTTCATAATCTGTTCCTTCCAATTATTGTCTTGATCCACAGCTTGACTAAGGCTTTAATAAGCCATGGATCACACTTAAACTTACTTTGTTTCATTGACCATTGCAGGGGGTTATTTGTGGCATTGCACAGTAAAGTACTGTTCTCCGCATTCTGTTCCAGATGATCGTAGCAAACATCATTGATGTAGCATCGGTTTGACTGAAATAGACAAAATTCAGAAACAATACATTTAAATGTTTAAAACTTTACACAGGACATTTCTAAACAAATGTTGAAAAAGGAGGTGGCAACAAAACACCATTGTATCTTCAAAATACCATTGTTTTGAGATCAGTTTTAAGCTTTCCCTGAAATCTAGCCATTTCTAGACATGATAATTTGTTTCCCTACTCTCGATATAATGTCTCATCTTTATCTGCTCAACCGTCTAACATTCTTGCAATCAAACATATGGACATAGGGAAGGGAGAAAGACTTTCAAACATTTGCACTCACTTTTTGTGAGCAGGTGGCATTTTCTGTGCAGGTGAAGCATTCACGATTGAAGGCGATAAATGGAACCTGATTGCTCTCTTTGCCAATCATGTTGCTAATAGTCACAAGATAGTTTCCAGTGGAAGGCAGGCTGCATTGGACCTGACTTGAGCTTATGAACGTTGTCCTTGGTGCTTCAATGACATTTGATACAGCACTGAAGTCAGAGATGGATACCTGCAAAGAAATCAGAAATTTAAAGGGAGGAATGTGTTCTTATTTGGTGGATTCTACCTCAGAGACTACTGCACTCGATTTGGAACCAGCGTGCTGAGTCACTAGTATGAAGCTGATGTGTACTTTTGCCCTTATTCTTATATGACAGCATCACAAGAAGGCTGAACAAATATAACAATCTTCAGAACTTATATTCAAATAGAATATTAGTAACAGCGTTGATAACATTCATTTCTCGCTAAAAACATGAATGATACTACTCCTTTCTTTCTAAGAATAGCTAGGAGAATAAACATACAACTGAGAGTATCTGGAATGTGAGTAATAAAACAGAATCCCAGCTAAATATCAACTCTCAGAAAAAGAATCAAATCATATTTTGTGCAAGGCGAGCTAATGTAGTCTGGTAAAAACAGGAAATTCACAACACAATATCTACATATGGGACTCTACCTCAATACTTTGGAGATAACAAGCTAAGTCTGCAGAATTGATGAAGCCTTCTCCAAAAACCATGACAGAGTCACAAGAATCAGTCAGCACATTGCACAGTGCAGGCTCCAGTTGTTGGATCTGTGGTGCAATACTTGTGTTGAATGAGCAGTCTGCTCCGCCAAAGCCCTCATCACATTCACAGGATCCTGGGAGAAAATGAGCAGTGTGATTATTATCTGAATTATTGTTGAAATTGTATTCTAAAAAGTAGCCATCCTTCTCCTTCCTATTCAAGAACCACATATCAAAAAGATGACAAGAAAAAATGCAATTTCAGTGGAGATCTTCTATCTTATGGCGGTGTCAAATGAACAAAAAAACCAACAGAATTTTTTTTTATAAATCATGTTGATGCTGATGGAGTTCAAAACAAATCTTGAATAATTGTTTGAAATTGTGGTGTACATATCTTTTTAAGTGATGCAAGAGTCGGAACGAGGCGCAGGTTAGTTGAATAAACAAATTGGAGTCACTTAAACGAAGAATGGTAGAAAATATCTTTGTATTATAAGACATATTAGTCTTTTTGAGAAACTTTTCATCCCATTCTAATTGGAAAAGAGCCTACAACCAACACATGAAGTGTTTCATTCTATAAAGCAAATACACATCCTGACAACCATAAATTGACACAGATGAATTATATGTCATAAACAAAACAAAAAGAATCCGGAAATATATTTTATAACCAGCTCTATTCATGAAACATTACCGAGTTTGCATTGCCCTTGTGAAGAACAATCATTTGGGCAAAGCACGTTCAAAACTGTGCCTGTCAGACCCGTCTGTCCGTAGTAATCCCTGCATCTTTCCTTCAGAAGCTCCACAGATGCCTGTGTCCAACCACTGTCTCCTGTCAGCTGTTGATGCAATCAAATTTGTTATAGTACCATATGGGCTAAAATTATTAAGATGATAAAACGACCCAAATGGTCCCTTTCATTCAGACTTTTCAAAACAGTGACCTATGCCTAAGCTCCCCCTTGTGTGATCCCTGCTCATCTAATACCCTTCTAATCTGTAAAAAACAGAACTCTTACAACTTAAAGAGATATTTAAAAAATCTAAGCTAAATAACGTGTAATTCATTTGACCAGTTCGATTCTCTATGGAGCATTCTCAGCTCATTATTGTCTCCCAAGAGTTAGGATGTTAGACAGTCCCTAATATTTTGTATACACAGCAATAGAAGTCTGGCTCTTTGAGAAAGACAAACTTACCTGGATGTTAGACATGCAGTTGGCGATATCATCCTCAGTGAGCAAGGTGGGGCTGCATTCTGTAGCAACAATGCTTGTGTTGACAGCACTTCCACATTCCTGTTTGGCTGATGCCTCATCCCAGTTTGCTGGGTAGGAGCTTGGCTGCATGAATAATAAAAACATTTTAACTATAATTAAATCCTCTTTCAGAAAAATAACAGAAATATAAAAATTATTCATGAATTCTCTTACCACCTTTAGGCCTTGCATAACTAAAGTAAGTGTACGACTTCTATAATTTACATAAAAAATAGCGCAACCCAGCAAATAAGTAGGCCCTATAGCATGTTCATGTTTTATTGATACAAAGCTAAATTCAGTTGTGCACAATAATGTTTTTCATTATTATATGAAAACTAGTGACTTTTCAGTGCACTGAAAGCTTTTTATTATTATTTTTTTTTCTGATATTGATCACCTTTCTAATTCAGACTTTTTCTCTTTTCTTTAAATCTGTTCCTGTTCTGGATGGACAAGAACCAGGGAGTCCTAAATTCACTTACCTTATCAGAACTACTTGCTGATGAATTGTATGTAAAAATATTTCCTAGGTTGTCTCCTTCAACGCAATTTCCTGGTGGGGTTTGGGTGGCTTTCAAAAAGCTTGTAATATCAGCAGCTGTGGATTAGGAACAAGATAAAAGAAAAGGTGCATCAGGCATTCAAAATTTCAGTCAGCTTGATTATCATGAGGTATACTTTTAAAAAAAGACCATAAGGTACTTCAAACCTGAAAGTACAATAGATCAGCAGAGTCAATGGCTTTGATCACTATATTATGTGACTTCTACAATAGGGCTGGTGATGGTATGAGAAAAGTTGCTGTTGAAAACCAACAGTTGTATGTTGCTAGTTGAATGAAGGGTATTACAAACTATCATTTCAGCAGAAAGTGTTTAGTAAACAACAAATTAATCATTTGAGAAAGGAGAACATGAGAGATATGTAAAGCAGCAATCCTACTGGTATATGAATTCAGTCAATATCTCAAAGAAAGGCTAATGCATACAAGTCGTATGCCCTTAGATTTAGAAATATGTTCTCCCACCAATAAAATCTACTTTTTAAAATTTTGATTTAAAAAAAGAAAAAGAAAGAACAGAAGGGTTAACATACCTAAGTCAAATTCTTGGAACATGTAGCAAGTCAGATATGGAACAAGCATCCTGACAGCACCTGCACTATCAGCCGACAAACATTGTGAGAAGTCATTGAAAACGACAGCATTCTCTGGATTTCCACTTGCACAGCGGCCGTTGTAGTAGCTATCTGCAGGGTCGACACTGAAAAAGCAAAGAAGGGGATCAGTTTTCATCCAGTTTTACACCACTGCTTTTGCCATACTCAATGACAAAGGGGATGGTTTGATTTATTTTCAGTTTAATGTCCGTTTCAACACTGCAAGGTCATAAAAGCAATGGGCTGCTTTGACCCTGCCTGTCAGGGCCAACCCGAACGGAGATGTTCCCTGTCCTAGCAAAGAAAAGTCATACTTGATGAAACAAAGTGCCCCACATGGGACTCAAACTCTTGTCTTCTGTGGGACAAGCGAAGAGTCTAACTATTAAACCACAGATGCCAGTGATGGACATCTCCTTTAAAGTTTATGGGGACTCAGCAATGTCCATCATAATGGACTAATTTTCAGATGGCACATGCCTTTGATTACCTGTTTAACCACAGCCTAAAAATAGTAATCCACAAAATTGTTGTGATTGCACTGCCAGTTTATGCATATTTCACCCATGCAACTATCCCAGTATTTCTATGGGACTGCACTGAAATTAATACTGTCCGTCAAAAGTACTGTGCACACCATTGATAGTTCAGCTCTCATGAAAGTAAATTGACTATGACGAATTCTATTTGTAGGTGTATCAACACTAGATACATGGTAAGGTTAAGAAGTTGAAAAATCTTCAGGCAGTCTTTTGCTCTACCAGTCAGTAAGAATGAGCTCGGCCTAACTTACCGCCATGATATTGCAAAGTCATCAATATTTGAGGTAGCTGCCCCAGTATCCGCCAGAATGATGTCATTTGAGTTGTCAGAGTCATATGTACCACAAAGTCCTGGAAATGAAAAAATGGCGGAAACATGAACAAAGTATAATATTGTGTTATAAAAAGATCTGATTTTTTTTATTCATTTGTGTCCAAAGAATAAATTTTTTTTCTTGAATAATAATCTTACTTCTGACTTAAAAATATGAGTGCGACAAGAAACACATTTTTAGTAGCCTTCATTATTCAGCAATTAAATTACATTAACCATTATTATTAATCCTTTGAACCCTCTACGCTAATGAACAAAAGACTCATTATACTTTGATCATTACAGATCTTGCTATGCAAGAAGAGGTGAATTATTATAATATAACAAACTTGTTATCTATTTGTTTAATGTTTTAGTAATCAATTTTACATCTTACCTTTGGTAGAATTGAAATCTGCAAGACCAGCATAATACCAAACATTAATGGATCCCTGATAAGTTTCCTCAGCAACAACACGACCTCCAGTGGGCAGCGTGATCTGAAATAAATAGAATCAATATATACTTTATAATCCTACCAGTTAGTCCAGCCATTATCACATGTGCAAAAGATAAGGAGACATCCATCAGTTTTTATCTGTCTTCTCTAAAAAAAAAACCCACCCTAAAAATAAACAACAGCTAATAAGTAATATATATAGATATTATATCTACATTATATTATATATTTAAAGGTCCTTGTGGTGAGACACCTGTGAGATTTTAGAATTTCCCATGAGGGCCATCAGTACTCTTCATAGTGTAATCCCAAAATAAGGATGAAGTGAAATTTTTAATTTCTATTATAACATAATGACAGAAAAGTATAAAAAGTACTTATATCAATAAAGAGAGAATTTTAGTGTCATTGATATTGCTAAATCCACAGCAAAATCTAAAATTAAATCACATGTGATCTAAATTCCACTAATCATAAGATTTCACTAACCTCATAACGCATTCCATCATTATACCGTCGGACAAAGAAGTTCTCTCCGGATGCAGTGCCATTGAATAGTTTTGTAACTATTCTTTCGCCAGCAACACATCCAGTCAGCACAATGACATCATCGTTCACTTGGACTGCAACACCACATTGGCAACGTGTCTTTTGCACTCCCTCACTGTCTGATCCACAGTATTCCCAGAATGTGCGGATCTGAAACAAGAAAAGGCAAAATATAGAGCTTATTTACAGTGAGGCATGGTGAGTATCATTTCACTTTTTCAATCATGCTAGGCATTCTATTTCTTATATAGATATATCTAGACAGATCTAGATCTAGGTCTTAGATCTAGTCTTCTTACAAGTCTTGCCAATCTTGGCCTTGGACTTGGACTTGGACTCGGGGGAGTCGGGAGTGTCACACCGAGTCAGAGTCAGAGACAGAGAAAGACAACTGATGACTGAAGTGAAATAAGGAGTAATTCGAGTAAAGTTAGAATAGATCTAATAATGGCAATGGATTAGTCTAGACGTTTAGTTTGGAAGTAAAAATTAAACTTGAGTCGTCGTCATCACCACACTCACTCACGACTCACTGGCACTGGCACTGGGGGTGGGTAGGGTGTAAAAATAGTAAAATGGAATCATATTCATATTCATAGTCAATAGTCATTGTCATAGTCATAGTCATAGTCATAGTTACATACATATATCTAGATCTAGAGATCTAGAGATCTAGATCTAGATCTAGTAAATCCTAGATTCTGAATGTAACTATGGAAAGCCACCGGTGACATACAACTGAGGCAGAAATTACTCAGGGTTGAATTCAACTTTAAGCAAGACGTGTGTAGTAATAAAAAAAAATAATAATAGTAGGCTGTTAAGTGTTATTGAGTTGAGCCAGAGCTGGTTGAGCAGAGACTCAGAGAGAGAGAGAGAGAGAGAGAGGCGCACGACGCCGCACGCCCGCCCCGGGAGGAGCGAAATATTTTTGTTTACTTTTCTTCTTTTGAAACAAAAGACTTCCTCTTCCCTTCCAGGATCTATAACTTCTTGATAAGAGACTTCATATGACTCTGTGGAATATGCTAATGTCCAATTATTACCGAAAATAACCGCACAAATTTATATCATTGTTGTTGCTTTTTTCTTCTTTTTTTTTCAATTTTAATAGGCTATTCTTTCACATTTGAGGCAGGTATGCAGGCTACCTTTCACATTTGAGGCAGATATGCAGGCTACCTTTCACATTTGAGGCAGGTATGCAGGCTACATTAGAACGATGTAAAGATCATTGCAAAATATTGAACTTTCAGTAGTTTACAAAATACTTGTGGGGACCGAAGGTCGAATGAAACTAGTCTAGGCCCATTTACAAGTAATTCATCTTTTATGAATAGCGCCACAAAACAATGTAGCCTATCAGGACCAATAAAAAAATGTTTTAAGAAAAAGAAGCAAAAGAAGAAGAAAAACACAAACAATTCTAATGTACTGCATATTTACACTTTATAGCCATTTAATTCTATACCTATTGCATGTATGCCCTATAGTGGCTTTAAGATTTTATTGCTTCAAAGTATGCCTTGAGAAACTTGATTCCAGATGTGGGCGTCAACGGAGATGTGAGAGGTGTATAAAATTTGTAAAAACCTGAAATCAGAAGGGCTAAGCCCTACTGGGCTATCTATTTCAGGGATGAGACGGTTTCACATGGGAAGCACGTACCTAAAAGTCTCCTTTTTTGCCCTCAAGCTACAATTGAATGTGTATGTATGTGTGTGTGTTTGTGCTCGCGTATGCGAAAAGCGGCGTGTTTGGGGGTTGGGGTTAGTGGGGGTGCTTTTGTATCAGGCTGAGAAAGACAACGGAACTGAGTAGCTTTTGTTCATACCCAAGAAAAGCCTTTCTGAAGTTTCACACCCATAAGAAAGGACGTAACGGATGTCAATAACAACTATTAGGCTTTAAACTTAAGGTAGACTGTTGTTCTCTGCTGTTACGGAAAAGGAATTTCTGTTTGTTGATTATTTTTTTTTACACCCCTTGCAACACTGTAAGCTCATATTTTAGAAGATTGACTGTCTGAAGGGCCAACCCGGGCTGAAAAGGACATTTTAATATCCAACCATGGAACTGGTAGCAGAGAGACGAGGTAGCCTACATTATTTCGCAGATAAACTCGTGGGCTACCTGTACTGCCCCGTGTGGGCCTCAGTTCCTCGTTCTCTGCATGATAGACAAAGAGCCTACATCATCATAGACTAATTATAAGCGCCGGTTGAAAGGAACCGCCTTCTTTCGTGATGATCGGGAAGAGGGTGAATATTTGCGAAATATAATTAGTAAATTCAAGCATGTACATTATGTAGAACAATCTGTTGAAAGTACCGACGGAGTTCTTATGTTGAACAAGTGCCGCTTGGCGGAACAATAGCTAACTACCCGCTTGACACGGTCTTTCCCGATCTGCAGCACCCAAAACCCTTCGCAAATTCTTGCTTACTTTCCCCTGGGACGCAAGAAGTTTCATCTGACTAGCTTGTTAGGCTTTTCGGGGTTTAAATGTTAACAATTATAATAATACGGTATAACTTTGTGTTCCCTACTTTTGGTCTGCTTTATTTTGTTTTGGTGGGCTGTTTTTTTTCTCTTTCAATTTTGTGAACTGTTTTTGTGAGGCTTACTTGGGGAGGGGGAGGGGGAACTTAATTGTGTGTTTGTGTGTGTGTGTGTGTGTGTGTGTGTGTGTGTGTGTGTTTCTCCCCCTTTCTCTTTCTCGTTCTCTCATCC
>JAUKPP010169832.1:4160-14529 GCA_032273245.1 Phyllaplysia taylori
CCCCCCCCCCCCCCCCAACACACACACACAGATTTTGATAATGTGAAACTAAATAAATAATAATAATCAATCCACTATAAAATAAAAAAAAAAAAAAAAAAAATCAATTAACTAGGAAATTAAAAAAAAAAAAAATCGACAAAGCAGAACTTTGCAATCAGTAGGCTATTAGTCCCGATTTTTTAAAAACCCATCATATAGAGCTTTTGAAAATCCATTTAATCGGAATTCATAAGAGCAACATTTCTATAATGCAGTGGTTGACAACTTTCAGAGTAGACAGATTTATGTCCGTAGTAGGCTTTTAAAATGTTTTAAATGCCATTGTTGTTTATCATTATTCTTCAAGTGATCTAATGCATTTTTTACAAGTGCTTTACCCTAATACATTTGTACTGGCAGGCCTACAGGTAGACTTCTAGGCTAAGCATGGATGCCATTTTAACCATGTTTATAAACATCATTAGCCTATGTCTGCGATATAGGCTTATACCTGTATGAGTGTCATCGAGAACTTTTGGTGGATTTTAGGTACTACACAAATCATTAGGCCCTATTGTTATTATGCCTATTTTAGTTATTGATAACATTTTTTATTATCATTATTATTTTTATTACTAAAACAATTATGTAAATTATTGATCTTTACTTTTTTATTTATTAATTATTTTTTTTATAGTTAAAAACGTGTAGAATTTACATTTAAAGAAACGGCCTGTGGTGTAATGGCTAGGCTCTTCGCCCTGCATGCGGGAAGACCCTGGACCGATCCCCGGTCGCGGACGATCTGGGTTCGGGTTGGCCCTGACAGGCAGGGTCGAAGTCGCCCGTCTCTTAAATGACCTTACAGTGTTGCAGGGGACGTAAAACTGGTAACCATACGAACCAAGCATACATTCAAAGAATTTTACTTTGAACGTCTTTTTTTTATCCATTCGATTGCACCATATTCTTCTAGTAGACGATTGTTTCAATTGAATTACATGTACATGTACATGTATCTTCTCTTTGAATAGCCGAAGAGGTAATTTTTAAAACACGGTCAAAGGGCAATAACTAGAAAATATTTTACATACTAATGATCTGTAGTTGTTATCTTTCTTTGAATAGATGGCCGATCAAATTTAACAAATCCATTTCGGAAAGCATAAGGCATTCATGGCCGTCATATATTTTTTACAATTTCTAAATAGATCAATCGACTTTCAGATCTTCAATGCTGAATCATGAAAGACATGATAACATCCTTTATTGGTCATACCTCTTCTAGTTTTAGATCGTTCTTTTAAACATTCTTTGTTTTTTTATTTTGATATCACATGTACTTTCGTTTTTAACTGGGAAGTTAAAAAAAAAAAATCAAACAGGAAATTGTTGTAAAACTTTATTGTTTTGCAGGCCCAAGCTTTAAAAAAAAAGCCAAGTACAACAATACGATTTGTATGCAAGATTAACAATAGAAATAGCATGCGTTTGTTCTGATATCGTGATTCTAAAAAAGATTTCGAATCGTTTAAAAGCCAAATCAACCGCGCATGTCGCAGTGAGAGGAAGTAACAATTGTATACTTATTCACAATTAATTTTCTTTGTTCTTTCCCTTAGACCACAATTATCGAGGACTAGGCCTGTTGAAGAAAGATTAAATACGATGAATTTGTGTTTGTGTGTGTGTGTGCGTGTGTGTGTTTGTGTGTGGTGTGTGTGCGCTCGCCCGTCTTGTATAAATAAGATACAAATTATTTTGGTATTTGATGGATCATCTGATAATCCTTTTGTCTTTCTTTAAAACGGCCTTCTTCTCAGTAACACCCTTTTTTCTTTTCCGTCCCTTTTCTTAACATACTCTTAACCCTTTTCTCTTGTTTTCTTTTTTCTGCTCTTTTTGTCCGACTAACCGGCCCACTTCTCTTGTCCGACTAACCGGCCTATTTTCACGTGTCCACACTGGCCGACCGGGTGTTGCCCAAATGCCCATAGGCCAGTCCGCCACTGGTTGTAAGGGACGTAGAAGATAAACACATAAATGAGCGATTGGGAACTGAACTACATCCTGGGTTTATTAGGCTCTCTAATAGGCTAAACAACTGTATGAATTTCCTCCAAACTTCGCATAGTGGTTTTCCCCAACCAACAGGATTATATTTTTTACAACAAAGCGTTCAAAATCAACCTTCGACCTCACGCTAATGTACTGCTTGTATTTCCCAATTCAGTCACCTTTTAAAAAATGTTCTTTTTATTGATCTTGCATAACAAATTTCTAAAATAGGGCATGCTTATAAATCTGATATGAAAAAAATATAATCCTGTTAAGAAATTTATGAATACCAAAATTTTTTTTTTTGTAGCCCGAGAGTCAATTTACATCCATTGTACATGATGTACATGTCTATTCCCCAGACAGAAGGGTGGCACTGGAGTAGTCGCTCTTGGGTAGATCCAAACCGGCTGGTAAATCTTATGGCTTAGAATAAACAGTTAAGTGGAAAATTCATTTCAATGATGTCTTTCCACATTGAAGGAAGCAACCTCAAGTTAATTATTTTACTACATGTAGGCCTACAGCTTTTGTCCTTTTGTCAGCTTTTTTTTCACTATCAATATCAAAACTGATTGCGATAGTCTCATCATAATGTCATATGGTCGAAGGGAGATAACAAATAAAATATTTTATTCGTAGTCGTAGTGTTTTAAATTTGTCGTGTCCCTTTGACCATAAATTTTGAGGAAGGTAAATGCTGTGTACATTTCTGGGTGTAAGATTTTGAATAGATTTTGATTTTGTACAATATTTTGCCGTTGACATTGAGAACTTTCGTTTTGTTGAGTTTCTTGGGGTTTTGATGTAACGCATCTGAGTTAAAAACAGCATCGGAATCTGTTTAATTCGAAGTCGCTGGGATGAAGCAAGCACCTCAAATTATCTGAGTTCGAATTACATTTGAAACAAGGGAAAGAGAGAGAGAGAGAGAGAAAGAGAGAGAGAAAGAGAGAGAGAGAGAGGGAGAGAGTGTGAGAGAGAGAGAAAGTGTGTGAGAGAGAGAGAGAGAGAGAGAGAGAGAGAGAGAGAGAGAGAGAGAGAAATGCAGAGCACAACATCCACCTTGACCCTGTGTAAGCATTTCAGGATTCATACCTTATTGTTCAAAGACGCACGCACGCTCACAAAGGCAAATAATCTCCCACAGCCCATATTAGTACACATGTACTCAAGCAGTGTAATTGATGACACTGACAGCCGATGCCCTGTGCATTCACACACACATAGTCTGACATTGCTGATCAGCTGGCCACTGGTTTGAATTTGAATTATGCAGACTTTTTGAAGACAAGGCTTTTGCTCATTCGATTTGGTTTGATTTGGTTACCAGTTTTACGTCCCCTGCAACACTAAGGTCATTTAAGAGACGGGCTACTTCGACCCTGCCTGTCAGGGCCAACCCGGACTGAGAGTCTGAAAGGGAAAAAATCCCAGCAGACAAAAACCCAGATCGTCCGCGATCGGGGATTGATCCAGGGTCTTCCCGCATGCAAAGCGAAGAGCCTAACCATTACATCACAGCGCCGATGTTACAGTTTTACGTCCCCCGCAACACTGTAAGGTCCTTTAAGAGACGAGCTACTTCGACCCTGCCTGTTAGGGCCAACCCGGAATGAGAGGGAAAAAAATCCCAGCAGAAACCCCCCCCCCCCCAGATTGTCCATGATCGGGGATCGAACCAGGGTCTTCAGCATGCAAGGCAAAGAGCCTTACCATTACACCACACCGCCGGTCTTGCTAATTCGAATCATGCGATTACATTTTCTAGAGACAAAGAAGAGCAAAACTCGTTAGTCTGAGTAACATTGATACGAATTAAAAGAAAATCAAATTATCAAATTTCGAATTGAGTGGACTCCACTGTATGCCTAATTGAGGAGAGAGATACAGAAAGAGAGAGAGAGAGAAAGAGAGAGAGAGAGAGAGAGAGAGAGAGAGAGAGAAAGAGGGAGAGTGATAGCCGCATTTATAAATTTTGTTTGATGAGCGCCTGATTTATAGAGTTGCAACACATATAGACAAGCACAACACAATAGCTACAAAAACAGCAAAAACTTGATTTTTGCCCTTGGCAAAGCAAATGGAGTTACTTTATTAATTTTAAGCAAAGGAACTTTCATTGGTAGAACAGCCCTTTCACATTTCCTGCAAGCTTTTCATTAGGAAAATCAACTGAAAAATTCCAGACAGTCTAAGAATAAACAATGTATTTATGCATCTGGTACTGCTGTTCGGTCAACAGCTCAACAAAGAGTAAGCTTGTGTTGTAATATATTTCTCATAGCAAGTACAGTGGAACTTCCCAATAATGACATCGCTGGGGACCGTAAAATTATGACGTTATTCAGAAATGTCGGTACTAAGAAGTCTCCAAGATGGAGGACATTGGGGTGTGGTAAATCCGTCAATGAAACAATGTGTTGTGCTAGTTGTCTCCGCGAGTCACCTATACGTTGAAATGGGTTTTCTGGGCGCTTATTTCATCAATGTTATGATTATGATTGTAATTCTCTTGCTATAACTATAATGCCATTTCCCTCTGTAGATTATCCGGGCTTGGGACCGGCATGAGTGCAGCTGAATTACCAACAAAGGAGTAAACATTAACAGTTGCAACCTCGTTGTCGTTATGCAGAAGTTTTACTAGAATGTATGTCGCTATTTAGACGCTTTTATTACTAATGTTATATAGTAAAAAAATCGGGACCAGCGGCCGATGTCCTTATCCAGAGAATGTCGCTATTCAGAGAGGTCGTTATCAGGAAGTTCCACTGTACTACGTTGTAATTGGTGCGTGTGGGCTTAGTACATGGTAGAATTATACAGTAGTCTCCAACTAAACACGCAGTTCAGTGCTTAAGAGAGCTCATAAGGACGTGTCTAAATACAGCGTACATTTACATGAACCTGACAAATAATATCATGAAAGGAAAAAAAAAGAAAACCTGTGGTATGATAAAAGTGTGTGTTTTTGTGTGGTGTGTGCGTTTAGGTGGAGATTATAATGTAGGCTATCAAGGTGTTTATAAGATGTTCCTATAGCAACCAGACAAATGTTTGTACCACATTAATAAAGCTTTTCATTTCAATGTTAAGTTTAAGTGGTACCATACAACAAGTGCCACCAAATATGAGAGAAAATTGAAATGACAAAAGACCAGATTCCTTAGAAAAGAAAAAAAAAATATATATATTTGTATTAGCCCATATTCCAATTCAATAAATTGGCTACTTGTTTACCTAATAAAGTGCAAGCTACCAGTATCATTTTATGGGTATTTAAATACTGCAAGCACAAAAAATGATTGTTCATACTCATAGTAAACACATAAAATAAAAAATACCTTCAGTCTAAATACAATTGCATCAGTGGGAAAACCACTTAAATGGTGAAGTCAAACTATCTGAAGTAAACAGCACATCCCAGTTCAAGCGTATGGTAAAACTCCACGCAAGAAGGTAAGTCAAAACATTTCATTCATTAAAAGAACTATAAATTTCAAGAAGAGTATAACCCAACAAGATTTGCCCCTCAATACCCCATTTCCATAATTTTGCAGAACCCAGCAGCTTTAAGGGCCCTTACCAATTTATGTTTTTTTTTTTAAAAGCCCTGAACGATAATAACAAATATATGTATCTACAGAATAACAAAATATTGCACAAAGTGAGCATTGAATTATGACTTGACAAATGATATCACAAAAAAGGCGAGGGTGTCTACCAGCCATCCACAATGGCGCTGAGATGTGACAGGAGATTCAGGGTGTCCAGCGAGATTTGACCCTCAAAAATCTACCGCAGGGTAAAAAATCCTACCAAATTTTTTACATGAGAACATAATACATGTACCCTGATCTAGATGTTTTGGCTTGGTTTTGTTACCAGTTTTATGTCCCTTGCAACACCGTAAAGTCATTCAAGAGATGGGCTACTTCAACCCTGCTTGTCAAGGCCAACCCGGACTGAGAGGGGAGAAAAGCCCCTAGATCTTACGTCCGTAAGATTGAACTCGGGTCTTCCGCATGACAGGTGAGGAGCCTAACCATTACACCACAGTGCCGGTGTGATCTAGATGCAGATACAAGTTACATAAAAAATCTAATAAGTACACGTGCAGAGCAAACAGAATGTGCAAAAGTCAGGATCGAGAATTCAATAGCACTGAATCACGACAAAGTGCACAACTTTTACAACTGCCGATCACGAGAACTGCAAAATTCTGATTGGATAGTAAAAGTGCTCCCGATATTTGCGCTTTAGTCACTAGAGCTAAAGTACTTGTACCTCTAAATTGACCTCAGGCGCGTGGGTAATTAATTAGATTCAGTTGGGATTACCGTGATCAACTACTGTAGTCTGTGTAACTTTGATTCTGGTCACTCCAAATTTCTGTTGGCTAAAAACACTGACGTGTGGAAAGCCTCGCGTTTCGATTCCTATTATGTTGTCACAACTAAAGAGGTCTTACGCAGTGCATTCGTTTTGAACACACGTGTGACTCAGCAGGGGGTGATAAGAGGTCAGCGAGATGAAGGCAGAAAAGTGCAACAGTTTGCATTGATCATCCATGCCATCACACGCATTTCTGTTTGTCTTATGGTGGTTTGTAATGATTTGTTTTTAAAAAATCTTTAAAATAGATACCAATACATAGGTGAATCTCTCCGTACCTCCACTTTATCTGAACAAATGGCGCTTCCGTAAGAATAGTTTAAATGAATAAAATTTAGAACGCAATATTCTAGCGGAGACCTGAAGAGAGCTTCAATCCATCTTGCACATTACTAACTTTACCCTAGTGACCTCTGAGCGCTTACAGGCCCTTGCCTGAGAGATGAGGAAAAGTTTGTACATTCAAAGATAGACAGAGAGAGAGAGAGAGAGAGAGAGAGAAAGAGAGAGAGAGAGAAAGAGAGAGAGGCTTGTGCCGTGACCATCGTGCACTCAGGTTACCGAGGTCAATTGCACAGAATGAGTTGGGAGCGAAGGCATCGTGTGTTTGGAAGCTAATTCTACATGGAGTTGCTTTTGCTATGTCCTCAAATGTTTTTATCAGCATAGAGTTTTTCCGTCTTAGATTGCTCTTTTCCAACCAAATTCCGACCAGCCAAAAAAAAATCCGACCAAAATTCGACTGCCCGACTTCGCTGGACACCCTGGAGACACTAGGAGGTTCACGTGAGATGCGTGGAGAGAAGTGGAGACGCTATCTCTCAATTGGGGTGCATGGCTAGCTTTTGTCGACAACCTATGTGCCAGGTGGGACCTCAGGCAATTGTGATGATGATGATAAATATATATACAGAGTGTACCACAAACTTATTCTCAATGGCAAAGTTTTAAGTACAAACTTTTTGTACCCTGTGGAATATTTTACATTCAATCCTGGCACCAAGATCACAAACACAAACAAACATGCATAATACAATATTCACTCTAACCAGTCATTGCACTTTTGCTGATCGACACAAATTTCAACAATACCCATTTATAATTAAAATCCTTCCATACACTTACTTTTCTAATCCAGACATCCACACACAATAAGAAATAATACATGAAATATGTCGATTTTGATTTCCCTAAGGTTTTGTCATAGCCCTCTCTGTCTTCAGTGTGAATGGTTCTAGCTGTTCTGATGTGGGTAACAAACGGTTCAGCATGTCCATTTTAGGAACAATGTCGTCCATAGATCTCTGAATTTTCTTCAACGTCCCGAGTGTCTCGGTGACTCTGCCAAACTGCTCCACATACTTGGAATATTTCTTCTGTCTCTCTGTCAGGGCATTCATCAGGACGTGGATCGTATGGTCAATCTGAAACAAAGATCAATTCTATGTAGAATCCTTTTTAACTATTGGGAAAAAGCAAATGTAAGGACCATCACGAAGGTATATATTTTACTGCAGCATCAGAGTACAGCATAATTGTACATTCTGCCTTAATTTCAAAAGTAAGTCAAGAAAAATAAAAGGCATTTGATAAAAATAATAATAATAATAGATAATAGATTGCATTTATATAGCGCATATCCCGCTCGAAAGCAAGCTCTATGCGCTTTACAATCATTATTACCCCAGCAGACCAAGTCATTCAGAAACCTTCTCAACTTCCTGGGAAGTTAAATATAAATATTTTCAATTATAATTCTATGAGAAACAAATGTCCACATTAGTAAAAAAAAACGTCATGATCATTTCACATTTGCCTAAGCAATATTTCAATGTTTTGAGAAAATAAATGAAAACAAGTTTATTTGATGGACACAAAGAGCTCTCTTTCATATTACTTTGTGGCATAAAAACCAACTTTTATCCAACTGGTTTTGGTTTGGTTTTGGCTTAACATCCCTTGCAACACCGTTAGGTCATTTAAGGGACAGGCGACTTCGACCCTGCCTGTCATGGTCAACCCGAGCTGACAGACATTGTCCCAGCATAAAAACGGAGATGATCAAACAAACTGCCCCACGAGGGGATCGAACTCCCGTCCTCTGCGTGATAGGCAAAGCACCTAACTATTATACCACAGCGCCGGTTACTCTGTTTTCATGAAGAGCATTTCGGATAGAACAAGACTCAGTGATTTCTCCAGGAGACAATGATCTGAAATTTCCCCCCAAATGATGTAGGTAATTACAACTAGCACGCACATAGCGAAATCTGCAGGACGCTGAAATTTTTCGTTATGTGCCAATTTTGCAATGAGCAAATACTCATTAATTACTAGATATTATTAGTACAGTCAATAATGTTGCGTTCCGAATTCCACACAAACTTTTCCAGGCCCATGAAACAGCTGTTTTTGGTCAATTGGGTAGGTTTTAAAAAAAAAGTATTTTCATCTTTTAAAAAATCGTTACTAGATCTTGTAGTGTGTAGTTTGTCTTGTCTGCTAACACCCGTTGCTATCCTGTAGTAGTAGTACTGGGCCTTTGGAGAACCGTAGACTCTCCTTAGTTACATGTACTACTGGTTTGATAAAGCACCAGCCGTTTTAGATGTTCTGGCTGTCCCCCAGAAAGCCATTCATGCACGCGACTGACGTGTGTAGATATTTAAGATATACCGCTGAAAACTTCTGTGGCATAAGCATCGGCCCTATCAGTATAAGTAGTACCAGGCATATAGGAAACACGTCACTGACCTGCACTAGTAAGGAGGTCGTCCACCTTCATTGTGGTTACGCACCCTCACTCTCTCTCATTTTCATGACAGCAGCTTTGATTGATGAAATTTGTGGGCTGTTTTACTGGTCTCGCAATGCCGATTTTTTCGCTATCTACGAAGTGGTTTACACTATGTGCGTGTTACGAATGCAAAGAATATAGCAAAGAATTTGGGACCTAAAAAATCGTTCGATATGTGTGAATTTCGCTATGTAGGATTACACTATGTGCATGTTAGACTATGAAATGACTATGGTGAAATGTTTCACATGAAAATCCTACCTCTTTGATGCGTATGCACAGTGCATTTTGATCAAAGGCCACAGCCTCAGAAAGCTGCCTCAAATGGTCTTGGTACCTCAAGCACAGCATCAGAACCTATCATGGAAACAGAAAAAATCCTATTGAGTTGCACGTGCATTAAACAAAAGATTCTACACAAAACATAAGAGTATTAAGTATCATCATGCTGTCTGTGGTTTAATGGTCAGGCTCTGCGCCTATCATGTGGAAGACTTTACTTCAATCCCATGTACAGATGAGTATCTTGTGTCTTCCTGCTGGGATTTGTCCCTCTCAGCCCAGGTTGGAGTTTCCTGTCTCTTGACTGACCTTACAGTGTTGAAAAGACATAAAACTATGAAGACGTTGATGGCCAAGTCGTAGTGCGCCCGCCTACAGTTGAGGAGGCCCGGGTTGGAATCCGGGGAGGTTCACTGGGATTTCTTCAGTTTTCATACCACAGCCAAACCAAGCCATAAAACTAACAACCAACCCAAACCAAAGAATCCTCGTCAACAGAGTGTTAAATCTTCCAAAGTTCCCTGTGCTTTCCACCACAAAGCTGTTGACTATCAGCCACAACATCATGGAGTGAACCAGCACATGGAACTTGTGAGGTAGAGCAGCGTTATATCAAACAAAGCTTGCACTAATCATCCATAAATACCCAAAGACTTCTGATGTCTTGTGAAAACTGTAATGCTTTTTTTTTGTTAAGGTTTTAGGGCACTATCAAAATGCCCAGGTAATTCCAGCCCCATAGAGTAGATCAAGGTAAAAGTAATACTGGCAGAGAAGCAGAGCTGCCAACCCCATCTGGTGAGAATGTGTACAATGGGACCTCAAAATGGGGGAGATTTCATAAAAATGGGT
>JAUKPP010169943.1:3542-14528 GCA_032273245.1 Phyllaplysia taylori
CCCCCCCCCCCCCCCCCCCCAGTGAGTTGTCTCTCGGACAAAACTTGAATACACTTTTTAGTTAGTAAGTCTGTGGCACTTAAACTTGTGATAAGATTCCATTTCTACTATGTTTCAGGTAATGTATTGTAATGCAAAGAGAACTTTATTTGTTCACTGAAGTCTTTTTTTCATTTCAGGATGCTCCTTACCTTTCAAGGCTTACTTTTGTGTCAAGTTTTATGCTGCAGACCCCTGTAAACTCAGAGATGAGATAACAAGGTTAGTATAGTACAGTAATATGCGCAGCTGGAAACCAGTATGTGAAAGATGGTTTTTAGTATGTTTAAAAGAGTTTGAGTACGGAAGTCTGTTTTTGTTTTTGAAAATACTTTTTCCATGTATTCTATGATAGCTTGTTTTGACTTTGTGGTTCCGCCAAAAAATGTGAGCTTTCTAAACTGGATTTCCCCAGAATTATGTAAGTGCAAGAAGGTAATGAAGAAATGCTTATTAGGACTTACTGAAAAATTTCTTTTATAACTTTTCATGCAGTTAATTAGATTTTTTTTTTTTAAAACCAACTCATTTTTAAAGTTATCTCAGATATCAATGGCAAATCATGTGTGCAAATTCTTATGGTTCGACGTTTTATTATTCATTTATATTTCTCCATTGTAAATTTCTTTGCTCTGCTCAGGTACTTATTTTTCCTGCAAATTAAACGAGATATTTTGCAAGGGCGACTACCTGTATCTTTTGAGGAAGCATCGGAGCTGTGTGCCTATGCAGTGCAATGTAAGAAACTTTTGGGGTTTTTTAAACTATTTTTTTCTATATTGTCCCCAGGGGTATTTTATTTTGGTGACATAGGGATTTTTGTGGACATAGATAGGCCTGAATTGTAATTGATAGTTTTACCTTTTTTAAATTCTGACTCTGCCCCTTGAATACTTCCAGTAGATTTGTTCTCAAATTATTTTGCTTTTGGAAAAACATTGACCTTTCTGGTTAGGATTTAGTATCATAATGGAATTAGAATTTTTAAAAATGAAAACCGTAAGTATTATGTTGGAATAAAAAGTTGTAAAAACAACAACTTTGTTTTGATTTAGTATCGTCATCATTACTTTTTTCAAATATGTGAACTATGATATGTTTATGTGTCCTGAACTTATCATCTTGTTTCAATGTACGGCTTGTCGATAATTGTTAATTTGGTTTTCATTGCATTATTTCCCTAACAGCTGAACTTGGTGACTTCGACCCACGACAACATACAGTTGGCTACATCTCAGAATTCTGCTTTGTCCCAAATCAGAGTGAGGAACTAGAAGCAAGAATTGCTGCTATACACCGGAGATGCCTGTAAGCAATCAGTGCCTGAAATCTTCGGCATTAGCACTGTCTGGGTTACGTTCACTCTTATCATGTGTTATTAGGTTCTGGTATGGGTCATGTTGTCAATACAGACTGGCCCAGTTGTGTTTTCTCATTGCATGGCGGCTTAAAGAATTGATGCGCAAAACATTCGTGTTATTATGAGGTATCACAGCACTATTGAAAATTTACTATTTTCTAGTCATTCAGTGCATATATACGACCCAACTTTTCCATTCAGTCACTAGTCCTTTTGGTTGTGTGAGTACAAAGTGTGAACAGTATTTCAGTGACAGGAAGTATATTAGGTCAGTAGTGTCACTCAGAAAGAAAGTGCATTTAGACCATCCTGTACATAAAAATTTGAGTTATTGATGAGAACTGAAAATCCCTGTGGAATGCTTAACAAGTACAAGGATCAAGTGTGGCTTAATGTAATTGATATATTTTTCAGAGGTGCTACCCCTCTCATGGCAGAGCACAGGTTCTTGGAAAAGGTGAAATGGTTTGAGATGTATGGTGTGGACCTCCACCCAGTTCAGGTTTGTATTTTTTTTTTACCTTGGTCAGTTCTTTTTGTCTCTGCTATTGTGTTATTGAATTGTGCTCCCTGTGGGAATGAGCATCTGCGTCGTTCTGCTGGGATCCATCCCTCTCAGCAGGGTTGAAGTAGTCTTTCTCTTAAATGACCTTACAGTGATACAAAGAACATAGAATTGAAATACGAAACCAAACCACCAGACAACCGGCACTGTGGTGTAATGGTTAGGCTCTTCGCCTTACATGCGGGAAGACCCTGGATCGATCCCCGATCGCGGAAGATCTGGGGGGGGTTTTCTGCTGGGATTTTTTTCCCTCTCAGTCCGGGTTGGCCCTGACAGGCAGTGTCGAAGTAGCCCGTCTCTTAAATGACCTTACAGTGTTGCAGGGGATGTAAAACTGGCTGGTAACCAAACCAAACCGAGACAACATTTCTGTCAGAGAGCCACTTACATTTCTGTCTGTTCACACGGATTTTAAGAAAAGTTTTGGGAAAGTTACTGAGTCTGTCTGGATAGATGCGAGATGAATGTATCACTTGTTATTTCTGGCGTCATGTCAAACCTCAAGTTGTGACCGTGGGTTACAATTGTTGTTGTTGATTGGAGACCAATATGAGTTATATGGCATTAGACAGGTGGATATAATTCAAATTTATCCTGAATTGCAAAAGGTGAGTCTGTCCTTGAGGGTAGGAAATCCCGAGGATTTTTAAAAAATCATATAATTTTATATTATCATCACAGTGTGCCTATTTTATACTTAGTCACAAATTTCCATTCTTGATAGTGAAACTCATCAGACCCCCTTTTCCTGAGTTAAATGTTGTCCATGCGCTAATTCAAGTTTCTTGCATTCATCAGGGAGAGAGTGCTGTTGAATACTTTATTGGTCTCACGCCTACTGGAGTTGTCGTTTATAAACACAAAATGAAAGTGGCAAGTTATTTCTGGTGAGTCATAATGTGTTACATTTATTTAGATCAATTGTATACTTTTGTTGTACTGGGTCAAGTCAGTTCAAGTCCTTTGGAAGCAGGAGTTGAAGTAATATTGTATTTTCAAACTATGCAACTGTTAAGTTTTTTGGGATCTTCAAAAGCCAATACTATTGACCTATCTGGTTTAAATCAATAAAGATGAGATATATGGCTAGGTTGTATTCCAGTAACTCATTATTGTCTAGTAACTTTTTGTTGGTGTATTTAAATTTGTAATGAACCTTAGTGTTTTTACTGTTTATTTTTATCATTAATTTCTGTTGCATAACTCTCTGCCCTTCGCCCTCACTTCCTTTTTATACACTTTATAAGTCCCATCTCACTGCCCTTATCTTCATTTCATTTACACACAGCCATGGGCAATCCTCATATATCCCTCAGAATACTCAAAGAAAATTGATCTAATTATTCTGTTTCATATCCCTTTTGGTTGTCAGGCCAAGAGTAACAAAAGCCACTTTCAAAGGAAAAACTTTCATGATCAAAGTCAAAGACAAAAATGTAAGTAGGAAAAATGTTTTTCCATATTGTATGTATTTGAAGGCAAATTCTCCCTTCATATTCTTTGCATCTGTGTTCTGCCTGTATCATTTTGAGCATAATGTTGGGTACATGTTTAATACAAACATTAAATTTCTTAAGATGGGATGAGAACCAGTGTGACAAAAGCTGCATGATTGCACTCACTGAACCCCACTTGCACAGTTGTGAGTGATGATCTGACCAGATTAAACAATAAGTTGTCTCTCTGTTCTTAATCTTGTACAGGGAATTGGCATCTTGCTGAGTATCAAAGCTCTGTGTCTCTATGGTGCGATTGTTAGGCTCGTTGCCGGAATGTAGAAGACAGGAGTTTGAGCCTCCCCTTTTGGGACGCTTTTTATTGAGTATCTTTGTCTTCCTGCTGGGATGTAGTGTCCCTCTCAGCCTACATTGGCCCTGACAGGCTTTGTCAAAGTAGCTTGCCTCTTAAATGACTTAGTACGGTTACAAGGGGCGTAAAACTAAAGCAAACAACGAAAAGCCTTGTTGATGAATGTCTCTCCAGGAGATCTAAGTACTGTTTGCTCGCACAAAAATTTGAAGTTTTCGTTTTGTTTTGTGTAATGCATGTTTGCATCATGTGCTTCCTTTCATACCTTGCAAGACTACCTGTAACACATGTCTTCTCGATGCATTTTTATGACCAAAGTGTTTCACCATTTGGAATGTTTCATGAAGTTTATATTCTGTCATGTCTTCCCACATTGTTCCCCTGTTCTAAATTTGAGCAAATTATATGGTAATCATTGTGACTATTTACACTGAATCTGACAGGCATCATATGAATGTTTGTGTCATTGCATTGTTTATCAAAAGTGAAATATTGGTTGAAATTACATTAGTATATGATAGATACGATAGTCAACAGTGGGGATGTGCTGGTGAATTTTGAAATGGGTTTTGTGTTATTGTATCACAAACATTGGCTGTATTTGAATGTAACAGTTTCATCACTTAAATTATTGGTGGGTGGTTGGTGGATGTTCTGGTGTACTCTGCTCTTTCCCCTTCTTTGTTAATGTTACCTTTGTTGTCCTAAACTATTTCCTGTTATTAAAATGACATTGTGGTGTCAATAGTGCCTTAAAACCGTAAGAAATTAACATATATCAATTTGATATTGTAACCAATAAAGGAAAGCATAAAAAGAACAGAAGACTTCATTCATTCACTAAAAATTGAGGATTTAGTTGTACTTCCTCCCACTCAGTTGCCAAAATTCATGTTCTCAATATTTCCATTTGCTAGTTAATTTAATTGTGTTTAAAGCTTTTCAATCTTCTCTTTCCCACTTGGTGTTTTACTTTCCTATGACTACTGCGTAAACATTTTTGTGGAGTGTATTTCTCTTGTTCATTCTGGTGGTGTGCATGTCTTTTCCTTTATGCATAGAATGATGAGCACAGTTATGCTTTTGAGTTGTCAACCAAAGCTGCATGCAAGCACTTGTGGAAATGTTGTGTCGAGCATCATGCTTTCTTCAGGTAAATATTAATTATTATTTTTTTAATGTTATTGCTAGTGAAGTTATGAGTTAATAAAATGTATTAAGTGGGTAGAAACAAAGTTATATCATGTAGCGCTTGCAGCTTTTGCATACATATCATACTTGCAAAGTATCACTCTTTCTACAATTTATTTGATTTTTTTTTTTTACCTCTTTATACAATTTTTTTTTTTTTACCTCTTTCTACAATTTATTTGATTCTTTTTTTACCTTGTTCTTACTTTGTATCAATCCAATATTTCATATTTGTAGTGTTCATTAAACTGGGTGGCTTAGGGTTCTTTTTACCCCAGCTTTAGTAAGATTATCAAATAAAGTATTTTCCAGAAATTTTTTTCCCCATTTATCATGGCATCATTATATGGTCACACACATGTATCTGATGTGATGCGTATCATCTATATTTATAGTTGTTGAATATCTTTTGTTACATTTGCAATCAGTGTAGTGTTCGTTATTCACTCTGTGGATTATAAAGTAACATGACACATGATATGATTTCAGAGGTGCCAATTTTCATTGAGCTTTTTTAATTTAGTAAAAAAAAGAATTTGTTTCTCGTATGTATGGGTACCATTCCTACTTTAATATACCTACCTAGATCTAATTGTTTATTACAAGTCGGTCCTGAGTCCCTCAAAAAGCTCAGTAGCATTTTTATTAAAAACCCTTTTGGCACCTCTATATTGAATAATTTTGGTGAAAGTGCTGATATCCCCTCTTGAGAGAAAAGTCAATAGAATAATGTATCTTATCTAATTATAGAATAATGTCTGCTGCTGTGAAAAAATATCTTAATTTATCTTAAATTTTCTTAGAATGCCAAAATTGCATAAGACTAGCATGTTATCAAGCGTTGATTGAAGTAATTTGATGTAGCCGCATTACTTATCGCAATTATTTTAGTTTCAACTACGCCATATATCTTCATATTTTTTTTTTATATCCTAATCTATCTTTGTCATGAAAGATCTAGGAAATGGAGAGAAATAAAATAGTTGAGTAAATGAGTGTAAAATAATTGTTGTTTGGATGTTTAACTCTACGTACTTATACTTCTGCACTGGCTATACTCACAAAAACAAAGAAAGGAGAGTTGGTTTTGGAGAGTGATTGTTGCATGCTTGAATAAGCCTGGCAAACGCTAATGGGTATCCACTAAAGCTGATGATGTAGTTAGGGATCTTGTCAGTGGTAGGAGTTTGGCCTGCTTGGCATGTGGAGGAATTTATTCTCATAGAGACTGAACAGAGGTCCTGTTGATTGATTTTACTTTTTTGTGCACAGCAGTAATATTTCTTTTAGCAGACTTAGGGCACTTAGCTGCAAAAAAATTCATCCGGATGCTGTTTCTCTTTGTGCATTCAGAAAAACAACAAGTAAATGTACCAATATTTGATTCAGAAGTTTGTTTCAAGATACAAGATATAATTTTTCCTCTTCTCATATTCCGAAAGAAGCAAGCAAATGTACAAAAAATATGAAGTATATTGTTGTATCCACAAACGGCTATCATAAACTTTCCATCCGCATATATTCTGGACATTGGTGGTTTGCAAAAGCTCTAGTGTGGTTTGCTCCTTCTACTTCTTTCTAATTGTTACTAATGTCCTACTCTTACTGGCACCTAAATAAATAAAGTTCAGTGCAGTTAGTATTTTAAGACTTTAAATTTAGGAAAAAGTAAAGAAGTGTAAATTGTAATGCCGCACCAATTTCTTTCATTGTATTGAAAAATTTGTTTTGATTTTTCTTATTTTCTGAAAGATTCAAAGAAATATATGGAGTAAAAAAAACCTCGTAAAAGTTTTGCATCCACAAATTACTGTCATGATAATACGTGCATTATTCTTCTCTCATATTCTGAAAGAAATAAAGAAGTGATCAAAATGAATGCAGCCAAACGTATATGGCAAAAGAAAGATGAGGGTCATGATATTGCCACATATGTATTGCTCTTTGAATTCTCTTATTGGATGTCTAGATTTTTGTTTTTGAAAAAGTAGAAAAGAAAAAAAAAACTTCACCGTTATCTTCATTTGGGAAACCGTCATAATTTAAATGCCTACTTTGGGCCAATGATCACAGAAAGTGCTAAAATCTTACTTGATATAATCGTGTGATAGAGAAGTAAGAATTTTTCAGAATCACGATTTTGTCTATCCTGTACAATTTGTTGAAAAGTATTAGCATGTTTCATGAATTCCATCAAAGATATATTTATTTTAGACCCCCTATTCTGAAGGAGACAAAGGGATGTACCAAATTCCTTCACCTTTTAGTATTGTGAACATGGAGACATGGGCGGGGAGGATAGAGACATGGTGCTTGCTCAAACTTTCCAATCTCTCATGATGCTGTGGAAGACTTTGCTTTTGGTGGTGATTGTTTTCACTAGCTCACCGTGGGTTTGAGTCTATTTTCAAAACCATTGGCCTTCTTGTAGGCTTGTAACCTGCCTTGTCGTTGTTGTGAGGATTTTCATTGATTTATCGTTATTCTTAAAATACATTGGATATTGATAATTCTACATAGCAAAGTAATTGAAAGATGTTTTTTTGTTGTTTTTTACTTTGGTTGATGGTTGGTGGGTGCTCTGATGTGGTCTGCTCATCCTCCTTCTTTCTAAGTGTTACTGTTGTCTTAATTTATTTCCAGGCGCCGAAATGCCCTTACAAAGTTGATAGTGCCGTAAAACCTCAACAAAACAAATTTGTTTATTTCGACAGATATTTATAGTTGCCATGGGCAAATATCTTGTTTACATTTGTTAGGGAGTATTATCAGAGAATGGTGGTTATGAAGTACACTGCGCACCTTGTGCTGTAAAGTTTGTTTTGTTAACCGTTTAGAAGCACACTGTAGAGATATTTTGAGTCGTAGTTAGTTTTAAGCTTTGAGTCTTTGATAACTCACTTTGTACCTATAGCTAGCAATTTTAATAATTATGGTGTTTTCACACTACTCATTATCACCATTATCATCATCATCATCATAGATTGAACCAGGCCATGGATAAGGAAGCCAGACCAAGAAAAGTTTTACGATCGTTATCAAATGCCTCGAGTCGGTGAGAACTTTTATTGAATGGGACCTTTTTAGGTTAAGTCCTTACTTAAGTCAGAGTTTTTTCCTTATAGAGAGACTATTAGTGACAGTTAGCAAAATGAGATCTCAATAAGATATTCTTTTGGTATTTTTATGGGCTTTTTGTTACCATAGCACATGTGTGTGTGTGTATATATGTTTGATTGGAAAGAATACTTTTATGAGAGCCCTTGATTTCAGCATTCCCTGCATTTTTCATAGTGAATGTTTACATGTGAAAAGTCTTGTAAAAACAATTTGATGCATATTTGAAAGGTCCATCGTAGACAAATCCCACACTTCAATTAATAAGAGGGAGTTCGTTGTGTGTCAGTCACTGTAATGTATTTAGTCCATAAATAGGTGTAATTATACAATCCTTGTGCAGTAGATTGGAGACTATTTCATATTTTTTTTTAAATTGTTTCATTTTTAGTTTATTTTGCTCTCCCATGTCAAAACTAACAAAACAGAAAGAAGAAAGGAATTTCGGTTTTTGAGATAATCTGTTGGCTAATTTTACACTTATACATTTTCTTTTACTTCCTCATCTGTGCTCATAATTTGATACCAATCAATAAAAAGTAAAGACCTAGTGGCTATGTTCTTCCTAGTAGAGAAAACGTATTCACCGCTTTATATCTCTGTAGAGTGTGTCTTTGGTTTGCTATTTGTTCATAATTCTGTGTAAAATCACGTTTGTGTTTAGTCTGGATGGTGAGTACCAAAGCACTCGTGTCTCATACAAGTATGCAATTACAAGTTAGAGAATATAATTGCCTGCATGTTCTTGAATAGCACTTGAAATATTTTGTGAGGTTTTCAAGTAGATGGATAAGATAGATTTGATAGTTTGATATTTCTAGACTAGAAATCAAAGAGAGATGACTTACAAATCTTAATAGATTTAGATGGTAGACAAGTTATGTAGGCTTTGTTTGTTTTCGGTTGTTGAAGTACTCCTTTACATAGATCATCTCTGGTTATTCAGAGCCAACAATTGAAGTAGAATTGGCAGCAGGGTGTATTCTGTTTACATTATAAAGCTTTTCTTTTTACCGGTGCATGGCCTTTCAAAATAGACAAAACCTTAATTCCAGCTGTTTCCTATCATCTTCTATTTATTGTCAACTCTGCAGCTTAGAATGTGGGACAACCATTTGTAATAATCTTGTTTACTAGCCACAAAACAATTTTACTATTCCCTTTCCAATAGTATTAACTAATGAGGCAGCTAACTAGTGTTCACCATGAAGTTTTAGAGTAATGCATTGCTCATTAGAATGTGTATTAGAGATTTCTACAGGCTGTTATCAGTCATCTTGACAGTGAAAGTGAAGGAACATTCTCAACAAAGCAGCTGAGTCCTTCGTTTACATTCTGTTAAATGACAGCTTTCCGGATATTTTCCCAGTTTGGCAATTTTTTTGCTAATTGGGATTTAACCAGTTGCACACTTCCAATGAAAATCATCATAGTGTTTTCTTTTTTTAACAGAGTTCTATTGCTCCCCCAAAGTAATCTTTATCTTAATCTTTTGGGCTGAGTGTTTGATTAAGGTTTCATTATTGCATGATTCACAACAATTGTCGTTAATGCTGTTTGCTAACTGTAGATTGTATACTTTTCAGAGAGTGTGACCACTTGCATAATAATTTCTTCATTATTACAGTGGTTTTTGTATTATCTGATGCAAAATTATACTTTTTTGTAAGTTAGCTCACACATTCAAAAGTGAAGTACATTAGTAAAAAAAATCAAACACAACAGAAGTTCTAAGAGTATAATGCATGAAATATACTTAGATATTGACTCATAGAAATTTGTCATGAATCTCTTCTCTATCTACCTCAAAGATAACTGGTTATCAAATTATTTTCGACATGCAGAATTCAGTTCTTTCTAAGAGTTTAATTGACTTAGTTTGATAAATTACCTCAACCTTCATGCAGTTGGCCAAGTTCAATATTGTCACTTGTGTTAAATTTTATTACCTACCGTATGTTTTGTCTCTATAGAATTTATCACCAATCATATTTTGTCTCCTCCAGCGGACGATCAGAAAGGCAGTCAGTTGGAAATGAACTCCGCTCTTCAGGCCAAGAGCCCAATGTGCTACGCGTTCCAAGCCGGCGGCAACCTCGCAGAGTCAATTCTGACTCTCGGCTCAACAGTAAGGAAGTGCATGAGAGATTTTTATCTGTCTTTTTCAACTCTAGGGTCAACTGTAAGGAAATGCATGAGAGAAAAAAAAAAAAAGGAAGGGGAAATGTCCTTTCTTAAAATATTTTATTGAGTCTGGTTGTAAAGTAAGAAGATGCACACGAATTTTGAAGAAAATACAGTTTTTAACTTTTTTTTTTATTGAGTCTAGGCTCAACAGCTTGGAAATGCATGAGAGATTTTTTAAAGAAGAAATTGTCTTTCTTTATCTAATCTAGGCTCATCAGTAAGGAATTGCATAACAGATTTTTAAGAAGTGTCTTGATGTATTGGCAGAAAGATAGTTCTATGTGGCAATGAAGTCCTGGATTTGAAATACAAAGAGACATCACATGTCTCTATTCACTGCTCGCAGGCTTTTCATATTGCAGTTCGGGTTTTTTTTTAAAGCTTTTCAGCATTTACATCTTTTCTTCTTTTTCTGGTGTGTCATCTCTTCCGAGGTCGACGTGAAATTTCCTGCCAAGCATGTCTATCTATCGCCCTGTTGTTGCATTGGCTGCAGTAAGGCCAGTCCATGACTTGATGTCATCCATTCATATCCTTGCCGGTCGACCTCTTGTCCGCCTTCCCTCCACGCATCCCTCTAAAAATGTGGTTTTGGATGGAGATGTGGCGCTTTGTATGCCCAAAATACCTGATCTTTCTTGTTTAATTGTTTTCAGTAAGTTTGGCTTTATGTTCATAATGAAACAAACTTCTTCGTTGGTTTTCTTTTCGGTCCAGC
>JAUKPP010170054.1:4097-14528 GCA_032273245.1 Phyllaplysia taylori
ACACACACACACCTTAGCCTTACCTAACCCTTTATCAAATTCCAAGTCCAAGAAAAAACAACAAATAAAAACAAAGTAGGCTACTCTTTTCTTTGATCACGTAGGCCTACAATTATAAGGACAATATGACAGCCCAATTGTAGCTCAAAGACTTAGGCCTAGTGCAGTGAAGACAGAAGCAAAGTAAGTTGACTTAGACTTAGTAGTTGGAGTTAGATCTAGACGGGACTGACTGTGACTTACCCATCAACGATGTCTTGTTGAGCGTTCTGAAACGTCCCTTTCAATTTCTTGAAGACGCTCATTCTTGCTGTCTCAACGATTCAGATGTATATTCCTGCCTTAGATTGGGCTACAGAATGAACTCAAAGGATTCCTTAAGTATCTCCCCTTTCAGTTTTTCTCCCTTCACATTAGGGTGAAAGACAGACGATCTCCCTTTCGCCTTCACTTGGGTTAACAAGACCAATCTGTCCAGTTGTATACATCTGCCATCTTGTCGGTCACATGACACTTTCCACGTGATCAAACGCCAAAGTTCAGGAAGCGAGATTGGCGAGAAGCAAAAGAGAAAATTAATCAAGAAAACGAAAGTAGAAAGTGTATGATATACAAGGAGGGTTCTTGATGATATATTATACCTTGTAACACCGTATTCTGTGCACTGTGCACTCACAACTCGCCCCTTATTCATATATATACACCTGCATGAGAGAGAGAGAACGAGAGAGAGAGCGAGAGAGA
Organism: Phyllaplysia taylori; assembly: GCA_032273245.1. Classification (NCBI taxonomy): domain Eukaryota; kingdom Metazoa; phylum Mollusca; class Gastropoda; order Aplysiida; family Aplysiidae; genus Phyllaplysia; species Phyllaplysia taylori. Next base: position 4,842 of record JAUKPP010170054.1, read on the forward strand.
GAGAGAGAGAGGGGGGGGGGGGGGGGTGAAGAGGGGGGGCGTCCCCCTCTTTACAGACTGGAACTGCTTTGAAAGAGATCTTGTCCTTGAGTTGACAGAGCTCCCCAGGCGCTATGGTGGCCCTCAGAGAGTTTATATCCACTGGATGACCCCACTAAAAATATAAATGCGGATACATGCACCAAAGAGGACTTAATTAAGAAACATAACTTTGTTTAACTGTTCAAAGATAACTAATTTTAATGGCAGATTGCACCGTATGCTTCTCAGGAAGTAGAGTATGACTGGTAGGGTAAGGGTAGGGTTGAAGCAGCCCGTTTCTTAAACTATCTTCCAGTGTTGCAAGGGACGTAAAACTGGTAACCAAACCAAATCAAACCACCAACAGAACCACGATCAACGTTTGTGGTCTGATGGTCTGGATCATCACCTATCACGCAGAAGATGGCACTTCACGTCCCAGGTGGAGAAGGTTTTAATCAATACATGTAAATCAAGAATCTCCGTCTTCCTGCTAGTGGATGCAGGCCTAGTGCCCGTCATGGCCTGGATCGGCCCTAACTCAAACTGACAGGCAGTGTCGAAGATGTCTCGCTCTTATTAAATTACCATTAAGTGATACAGGGGCGTAAACCCAGAAAAGCAACCCCTTCTGTTGGACATCTGTGGCCAAACGGTAGTGCTCTCGCCTACAAATAAGGAGATCCCGGGTTCGGATCCTGGGAGGTTCACCAGGATTATTTAGGAGTTTTCATAGCTCCGACTCCCGTCATATCTGGGATTGACGTAAAATTCGGAGGTTCCATCTCTTAATTGACCTTAAAGTGTTGCAAGGGGCATTAAACCAAAACAAGAAAAACAACAGCCAAAAAAAATCCCACAATGGCTGTTATTGAAAGACTAACTGTGGCCATCTAACCTTATAATATATGAGTTCCCAAGCATGCCTTTAAGTGTTGCAGGCCTACTTGTCAGTAATCTGACGTAACAAAGAAAAAAAAGAAAGAAAAACCAAAGGAAGGTCAAGGAAGAAGTATGCACCCAATATCACTTCTGGTGGCCTTGGTTCAAATCCCATACGAGGCCTTGATAAACAGTAGTGTGATTTGGGCTAATTTCTGATCATTCTAGTGTTTGGTTTTTGTTACCAGTTTTACCTCCCCTGCAACACTGTACTGTAAGGTCATTTGAGAGACGGGCTACTTCGACCCTGACTGTCAGGGCCAACCCGGACTGAGAGGGAAAAATCCCAGCAGGAAAAAACCCAGATCGTCCGCGATCGGGGATCGATCTAGGGTCTTCCCGCATGATAGGCGAAGAGCCTAACCATTACACCACAGCGCCGGTCATTCTAGTGTGAGAAGTGAAGATTTGTTTGTTTGCTTGAGCTTCTATAGCAACAAAAGCAACACAGAAAAAAGAAGTGGAACAGACTACATGTATACAAAAGCGCCAGCCAAATATTCCAAAATGAAAGGCGACAGATGCTTGTACCTTATAATAGGACTGACAACTGTCACCTGTCCTTTAGGGCAATAACTGAATGAAAGTGAAAGACTAGAGAAGCCAATGAATATATTCATTCAATAGGAGTGTAAGTAAAGTGAGCATTTCTCAGTTCCTCCCACAGACTACTAATCTGCCGCCGCTTGTTTCTGCTTTTTACTGCTTTTAACTTCATCATAAGTTCTATCTTTCTCTTTATTGAAAGAACAACGCATTTATTAAAAAGAAATCTCGCTTTTGAGTAGGTCTAGTGTAGAAACTAAAATAAAATGACTTGCGACGCAGTTTGAGTAGCAAAACAGTAGGAATGATAAGGTGAATGATGCGAGTTCTGCAAGTGTGGAACCACAACTGGTAAACCGCTCGGTATACCTAGGTCTCTATTCTAACGCTGAGCTGAATGCTGAACTGCACTCATGAAGAAGCTTATCCAGTCAAATAAAAACAACAACAACACTGCAACAAAGTAAAGGCCAAAACATAGCCGATTACACCAAGGCCACATGTACTCAGCATTGCCTTGCGATGCGCCATACCCTTTGATTTTGATGCGAAAGGGAAACAAAGCTGCAGCACTGACGAGGGCGTGTTGACAAGCATATCCGCCTTTCGCACTCCCCTCCCTGTTTCATCAATGCACTGTGTTGTGTACCGTACTGTAGGCTTACTACTACAGTATACGTAGCCTAGCATACTGTGCAATGATTCACAATCATTTTTAAGTAGTATCATCCATGTTGGAACTTTTTCAAAACATTTGATGATATGCACACTAAACTATACAACCTTTGCAAAGTTGCAGCTGGGGGAGAAAAAAAACTATCATTACAACTGCTTTTAATTTTATGGTTGTGTTGAATTCAATACAACTGTTTGATTTTTATAGAGGCAAAAAAGAAAAGGGGATGGGACCTGCGAAAAAGATCAACATAGCCGAAGATCAAATAAAGCAAGTTCAAAACAAGAAGAGTCAACTGTGCTATGTAAAAAGAAGAGAAGAACCAGATCTCGCAATCACACCCATCAACTACCCACAAAATCAGAGGAGTGAGAAATGCCCAAGAGGAGGGGATGTGAAAAAGAAGTACATCTGTGTGTTGCAGATGATGATGAAATACATAGTGGAAAAGAGTATGAAGAAAAACAAGGGGTGAGGTTTGAATGAGACAGAATCAATCTGCAGCAGAAGAAAAGTTGATAGCTGTTCACGTACGACCACAGAGAGAATGAAAGAATGAATAAATACACTGGGTTGTTGTATAACAAGCAAACATGACATATATTTATTATCAGTCATCAAAATCCAACAAACAACATAAAAATCCAGAATAGAAAGCAGTACAGACATGTTCATTGATTGTAAAATTCAAATTCAATGATATATATTTTTATTTTTTGTTCAATAGGGGTAGGCATAAGGGGGGGGGGGGGGGAGGAGAGAATTGTATGAATTATCTCACAGAAAGGGGGTGGGGGTAGGAAGATTCTGCAATCTCAGCTTTCCGTCATAGCAGATTTAATTGTATAAAAAGTATCTTTGTTACTATCTTAAAAATTACATACACATGTACATTGTATTGTTTTGTGAAAACTGATGTAGAATTTAGTAGAAATTGAAGAAAACGTTTTTCCAAAACTCTGTAGTTGCTGCTCTGTGGAAAACATTAAACATTCGTGTGAGAGCAAAACTACGAAATTCCCTATGTTTGCAACACTTGAAAATGAATTCATGCTATGTGATAAGGTTTCCAGGCAAGAAAGAATGATGATTTTCTCAGAAGTTTCTAGAATGCAAACACCAAGTTTTGTAAAAACGCTCTTCAATTATGGATGCCTCTGTGACTATCATGGGTATTTATGAATGAATATATTTGACTGCTACTATTTAGACAGGCTGGACTATATTCTATATTTCCAACATGATTTAGCTGCTGCATAACGCCTGGCACTGAGACGTCATAGGCAAAGACAGGGCTTGAGGTAGGCAGTGACAATGTGAAAAAAGAGGAATTCTAAATTACATGAAACTAGTGGCCTTTTTGCAGGAGGCAGTTCACTGTTAGTTTATTTAATTCAACGAATGCGATAAAAGAAAAGAAAAATTCAAAGACACACAACAAAATAACCTTGTAGAAGCATGTGAGACAAGTAACAGACATTATCATCAGTGTCCAAATTACTGAACCATCAGTAACTGATGTATAGCTAGGCCACACTACATAACTAACTGAAGTACACAATACATATATATTTGGTTTTGCAACGTACTGCAAATGACTATCACAGGCTGAGATGAAACAAAATCCATTGAAATTGCAAATTATGTACAAAATACAGAAAAAACCCACAAAACATAATACCGGTGCTAACTATTTACATCAACAGTATAAAAGTTCTGAAATTAATTTAAAAAGAACAACAAAACCCAAGAGATCACAACTAGACTTCCAAAATCATTTCAAATAAAACAAAAAAAATGGTTTTGCTGACATGTAAGCAATAAAAAACCCACCAGACTTAAAGGTCATAAAGTGGGCAAATCCTCCTAAAATCAATCTACAAGTAGCAGTTCATATTCATTTCTTCATCCTTCCACCGTGAAAGGAAGAATTGCACAATGTTTCAAATTTGTATTCAGTAGTCAGTGCCTGAATGTCGGTTTAGATTACTCAGCATTTATACATGTGCTGGAGGAACAAGTAGCGGAATAATAATTACAACAACACACTAACTCAAGGATTCTTTGTTAACCAAGTGGGGTCTTTAGAGTAGAACATTGCCACAGGGAAAACCCCCCGAAACAAAACATAAAAAACATTACAACAACAATAAATAATTCAACAGCTATCAACCAGCTGATGCCAGCATAGCCAAAGGAGCAGAGCAGATCCCTCCTACCCAATATTATGGTTCATGGTCAGACACTGATGAGGTAGCCTACAATGATTTCATGATCATAACTTTAAAATCAGGCAGATGTCTTATTTCGTGTGACCCCATTCAATAAATTGTCTTTTTCATTTCAGGAAAGGCAATTTCAAAATCTTCATTGCATTATGGCCATCAAATATCACTTAAAATCATCGCACAGCTCAGTGGTGGTAGCACAATGGGGAGAATCATTCTTTATACTTCATGTGCACAAAGACAGTGTATGCCACACCAGTATACTCCTTACAATAGGTTTGATCAACATCCATTTGCTTTCCCTAACAAGTAACTCTGCTTGAAACCTGATGCCTCGTCAGGAGAGGGAGCAACAAAGCACCATTTTCCCAAGAACAATGACTCAAAGTAAAGAGCCTACAAACATTACAAAAAATTATAAATTTGGTCTGTCGAAGAGGTTGGGGCAAAATATATCCGCTCAAGTTCCCCATTGCTGCATCTGGCACAGGCCTAGGAAATTTGGGAAAGCTGGCAAACCTGCAATGATCACTTTACAACAGGCATGAGGAACTTGGCTGGTACAGTAGAACCCACTTAAGTCGACATTGCTGGGACTATTGAAATCACGTCGAGTAAAGAGACAGTCAGTTTTAGGGTTGTCAATGTAGTAAATAAAGAAAAAGTCAGGAATTCCAAATAATGTAGACTTAAGCTCGATGTTGAATTAACAGATGTCGAGATAATGGGTTCTACTGTATTCATCACAACATATGATCAAATTATTATTTGAGCATTTTGATTCAGTATAAATAAAATATAATCTCATACAAAAATTACGGTAGAATGCCCAATCTTTCTTTTACATTCCACAACTTTGATTCTCTCTCTGCATCTAGAAGCAAATCTAAAAGGGGAACCGGCTCAGAAAAGTTTCCTGAGATCAACATTACAGAATTCTTGACCTCCACTTAATGTTGTGAATGTCGACATATAGTTTTCTTATTGACTGAACATACAACTCACAACGCAATGCTGTTGGGTAACAAGTAACGAGTTCTCTTGAAATCCATGATTACATGATTTGTACATAAATACACAAAGGCATAAGCTATCAGCATAACCAGGAATGCTCTTTACAACAGTGACTAGATGCATTTGAACATTTTGCAATGACCGAGTCTAGAACGGTGGGGGTGGGGGGGGGGGGGGGGGTTGGATGAGCAATGAGCAACTTTGTGAGCTACAGGAATGGTTTTTGTGATAATACAAGTCAGAAAAAATTATGATGTAGTCACTGACAAAACTTTTGAGTTGCTATAGAAATGCTCTGGGTGATCTACATGGCTGCTGAGGTCTTTGGGAGAGTCTTCTTGTTGAGGAACTTCTCGCTTATGCTCCACAAGGCGACAGCCAGAGCCTTGTTCTCCGCTGACTTGGTGGCCAGACAGCGACAGCAGTTATTGAAGTACAAACCTCCGACGTTGTTGAGCTCCTCTGCCACTGCACAGTAAACAGTGGTTGCTGCCCCTTGTTGCTGGGAATAGGAATATAACATTAGGTTCTGTGTGTTAGTAGGTCGGAGGACAAGAGTGAGAAAGGAGAGGGTAGGAGGGGGGAGGGGTGTGATGAAATATACAACTAGGCTAGCACATTTGATACACCAGGAGTAGGGAAATTGTTAAAAGAGCATTTAGCAGGAAACCCCCGGAATGGCTAAAATTATGACATTGTACAAAAAGAAATCTAATGTGGATGAATAGGGGGATTGTAATTCATAGATAATGGTTCATCAGTCTGAGCAAGCTTACAGTGACAAAGGAACCTTTTACATAGTTACAGACTGAAAAAAATAAATTTGAATAAACTATATTTAATCCATCATTATATGTTGTTTTTTCCTCTTGCTACATAACAATAAGAATAAACACACCTACAAATATTACAAGAGTGCATTTAATAAGAATCTTTATTTTCCCTCATGACAAGAACTCACATGAAACCCTTCGGTAATTGCAGTCAGCAGTCGTCGACCCTCACACGAGTCTGTTCGGTAGTGGCAGTGAGTGAGTTAAGGAAAAACAATACCACATTCAATCAATAAGCTTTGTGTCAATAACAGACTTACCATGGACTTGGTGAATGGTCTGACCAATGTGAAAACCAAGTTGTAGAACCAGGAATACCTGGACAGCTGTGAACTCATCATGTTGCCAGGATGGAGGGCGATGGACGTGATGCCGTGAGGAGACAGTCGACTGTTGAGCTCGTTGGAGAAGAGAATGTTGCACAGTTTGGAGTTGTTGTAGGCGTTCATGTGCCAGTACTGGCCTGATTTGGGGGACAGCTTATCCAGGCTCATGTTGTTTTCACGCAGGTCACTGAATCTGAATAGACAGAAACAATAACATTCTTTATTCATCTCGGAGGGAGAAATTTGTTTGGTTGTTACAAAAAAGCAAAAATGTTAACAAATTGATGTAAATTCACTCATACTCGCAACTAGAAAAGGACTCACACATACAACGGGGAAGACATAAATATTTTTATGGTCATTCCACTGACACATACTTTCATGCCTTTCCTCTCTCTCTCTCTTCATTTAATGTTACACTGTGTGTAATGAAGATGAAACACCTTAACGTTTTTAAGAAATATCTCTGAGTTATTAAATGCACTGATAAAGTTATACAGCCAAACCATGTTATATCACAAGCCCCGATGCACTGACAACTTACATTACACGCTTGACCCAAAGCTTGGAGGTACAGTGCGATTTAATTGTAATTTACAATGGTGATGGAACAAGGCTACAGTCAACAACAGACAAGTTGATTTCTCGGGGTGGTGGAAAACGCATCAACTCATTTCAAGTTCAACATATCCATTTCACAAATGTAAAGAAAAAGAGAGGTTTTGACTTGAGAAAACAATGAATTTAACTGAAAACCAACTCAAGCCAATTCAGCACTAATGGAGTCAACTAATGGATGTTACCAAGTACAAGTTCTGAATACCATACTGAAATCAGCCCCTCAAAGAAACTGAATACTGAAGAGAAGCCGAAGTGCAAATATTATAAAGAAAACATAACCTTCATGTATTAAATAAGAGCTCAAACTCATCATCTTTTACCATCACACTGACATCCGCAAGTCCGGGGGATGGGGGTAACCCCTTTCATGGTCACTGTCAATGCAGATTCCCACATGTACCAGATGAATAGCACCCGTGAGTCAACTATTTATGGCTATCTGACAGAAGCATAGCGGACACTGGGAGAGGACTGACCTGTGAGACTCACTCGACACGACGATGACCCGAGCCGGCGCTGACCTCATCAGCGTGTTGATGAGCAGTTTGGTCAGGTAGAACTGGGACAGATGGTTCACCTGGAATGTTGTTTCCAGCCCGTCCTCCGTCACCGTGTGGCCCAGACCAAAGACGCCAGCATTGAGAATGAGCAGGTGGAGTGGCCTGGTGGGGAGGGAAGTAGGAGAGAGGAATTACAATTTGAATATGTTGTTGGGCCTACTGAAAAGAATAGGCAACGCTGATTAAAGTCTGAAACTGAAATCTGCAATTTCACGTTTATTTGCACATGAAAATGATCAATTGAAATAAACTCTAAATTACATAGATTTCTCAACATGCAATAGATAGTAAAATGCAAAGAACCTACATTTGAGCATAGATGTGCTCTATAAATGCAATCCATTATGATCACTTTTACTTTTTTCGTTCTAATTATGACAAGAGGACATAATCTCAACTTGCTTTAAGAAAAAAGGCCGTAAATGGAACCACAACTTCCACTGCACAAAATTCAGCCTCATTTGTAACTGGTTACACAACTTGTGACAGATGACATGTGTGGAGAGAGAGAGAGAGAGAGCGAAGATACAAACCATCCTTTCTGCTGATACTGCTCCGCCATGTCCCTGACACTGCGGAGAGAGCAAAGGTCAACAGGCAAAACTTCCACCTGTGCCTTGGAATGTTCGGCTAGGATCTGAGCCCGAGCAGCGTGGGCAGACTCCATGTTGCGACATGCCATCACCACTGTCGCTCCATGTAAAGCTAAAGATCGCGCCGTCTCGAAACCTGTGAAAGACAATCAAAGTAAACTTTCAAAGATATTGCTCTGTCTGGTAACTTGACTAAACTAGCTGGCCGCTCAAACACAGAGACCACAACATAAGTAAATCAAAACTAGAGGTGAAGAGGTGCTTTTCGAATGTTCCTAAAATGATTAACAGGCTACTAATTCCTATGATAATCTTGTTGGAATACAGGTTTCTAAAATAATGGTTTTCCAACTGGCGTACTTAAAATACATGGCATTTCAGAACTTATCTAAACTACAACTACAGAGAACAAGCACACACAAAACCTCATGTGCCTGGTAGTAGGACTTTAGTATCACTTACACTGAAACATGCAAAACTTCATACAAATGGAAATTACTACTAGAGTCCAACTGCTTATATAGGCCTATCCGATTTGTAAAAAGATTGGGGAAACATCATTAAGGAAAAAAACTTGTGTTCTTAAGGTTGTACACCAAAACGAATACTGTGAATTCATCAAAATAGCACAAAACATACAAAAATAAAGAATAATAAAGAGGCCCGTATGATAACGAGAACACTAAAAGTTTTATTGGAGTGGAGGGGAACAAAATTCTTATTTATCCAGAGTGATATACATTACCATAAATACAAGAGGATCGACCAGTGTGAACTAACCCTAAAAGACATGGAAAGATTTGCTCAACTTACCGATGCCACAATTGGCTCCAGTGATGAGGGCATACTTCCCAGTGAGGTCGCGGCCTTGCAGGATTTGCATTGCTGTGGAACTACCGTCAAACTTCTGCCTGAAGTCCAGTGGAGTGTCTTTCACTTCTTCGGCAAAAGCCAGACGTGGGTCTGTGTATGTTGTTTTCTGGTTTGTATGGCTGGAAAACACATCAGGTAAGTTAAAAGTTAAAAAATCAGAGAATCATCATATTGACGGAAATTTCACTTTCTTAAAAATGTACGCCGAAACTGGCACTGTACCAAAAGTGTACCAAAACATAAAAAAACAAAACAAATGACAATGAAGTGATAATTCAAGTCCTCAAAAGAGATAAAGTTATTAACAGATGTCACATCTTTTGTTCTTGTGTTTTTTCCCTGATCCACACAATTCAGGAATATTCATAGTTAAGTTTATTATTAAAGCCTGTAAGAAGTAAAAGCCAGAAGCTTGGAGGAAGGGCTTTTTCACATCATGCCCCTTCTGTTTGGA
>JAUKPP010170164.1:0-14526 GCA_032273245.1 Phyllaplysia taylori
AAGAGACGGGCTACTTCGACCCTGCCTGTCAGGGCCAACCCGGGCTGAGAGGGAAAAAATCCCAGATCGTCCGCGATTGGGGATCGAACCAGGGTCTTCTGCATGCAAGGCGAAGAGCCTAACCATTGCACCCCAGCGCCAGTCTCTTATGGGTCTCATTTCAATAACTGAACCAGCATCTGTGGTGAAATGGTTAAACACCTCGCCTATCATGCAGAGGACTGTAGTTCTGTCGCCATAGTGGAAAAGCAACCCTGTCTCACTGTTGGAATGATATGATGTGCTGGTACCTGATGAAATGCAGTACTCATTAATTTTCTGGCATTATAATGCCATGGTCATTCCACAAATGCCTAAGTCACTTCATATTGTTTTGAGAAAACAAATAAAAACAAATTTCAAATTTATTCTATGGATACTTAGGGCTTTTCTTCCAAATAATTTTGTTGCATACAAAAAAACGATCAAACATGAGGGATTTTGTCCACAGTTTTTCTGATAGGAGAGGACTAAAGGACCTTTGAATCTTCTAAAATTGCCCAAAAATTATATTTGCAATTGCGGAATAACCATGATAATATTACTGGAGACGGATATATAATACTAAAACTTGTACATTTTCCCTTGCTTTTAGGGAAACTAACTAAAAACTTGATACAAACGTAACTACAGCAATTTAAGAAAATCAGTGTCCTTTTCTGTCACAACAAATTAGAAGAGTTGCTCAAGTTTGCTGGCTTTCAAACTTACAATTTTTCTCTTTAAGTAAGTATGGTTCACCTTGGCATGTGTTCATAAACATGTACATACCAGCGCCTGTGGTGTAATGGCTAAGCTCTTTGCTTAGCATGCGGAAGACCTGAGTTCGATCCCAGGTGCGAATGAACTGCACTTTCCTGCTGGGTTTATCCCTCTCAACCCGGGTTGGCCCTGACAGTGTTGCAAGGGATGTAAAACTGGTATTCCATAAGAATCTATTACCTATATAAATAGATAACTTCTTTTCTATTTCTAGAAAAATTTCCATAACTCCTCTTCCCTCATCTTGACAAGGACTCTAATTTCATGGCCCTACAACGCATACTATCCCCATCTCCAAGAATAGAAATGGAAAGTCGCTTAAAATAGACAAAACTAGACCACCGGATTGGGAATACAAATGCTTACAACCTGAGTGCACACAAAATTAACAAAACCTCAAATGGAGAATTGTGGACAGATAATGGTAGGCAATTCTGAATACTAAAAGTATTTAAAGCTTTCAAAATACAAAAGAGACATAATTTCATAGCGACATCAAAAGTATTTAATAAATCAATATCATCATCACATCATGACCTGCATCAATAACAATCATCCCCGGCATCAGTTTCTCCATTGAAAAATGCATCCTATTTAAACAGTGGCGCCAACCTGTTCTGCTAGTGACCATCCAACTTCTTTTGCACCCCCTCCCCCCCCACCTCACAAAGGACTTTGTGCACACAATCAGTCTAAGCTTTCATTACAAATAAAAGAACCTTTTTTTTTCATTGCTCTCATTTTTTTAAAAAGTATTTAGGTCAGTGTTGACATGAATACAAAAGACAGCAGTGGACATTAGCTCTGTTCAGAAAAGAACCCTCACTATCCATAAATCTCCACTAATCATTCTCCACAAACTGACATCTGTGGTGTAATGGTTAGGCTCTTTGCATATCACGTAGAGGACAGGAGTTCAATCCCCACACTGGACGATCATCTATATCTCTCTGCTGGGATATTATGCCTTTCTCAACCTGGGTTGGCCAAGACAGGCAGGGACAAAGTTGCTTACCTCTAAAAATGACCTCCCAAACAACAGACTTTGACTGTTTGTCTGCGATATTCCCCGGCCTGAACATTCATCGTAGTATTTATCTGCAGGTCCTATAACATACCCTGGGTCCTGCAACTTCTAGTGTTACGAGCAGCACAAACCCAAATCAACCTAAAAAAAAACAATCATCCTCCAAAATATGCACAAGCAGTTGCAACAGCGTCAATGATTTCCAACAGAAAATTTAGTAACGTCTTTCACTATGTCAGTGAATAATTATGAGGAACAGAGGTCAGAGTCTTGAATGGCATATCCAGCGGATGGTCATCATCTCTTGCCTGTGCTTGAATATTTTGTTCCTGGCGAAATTTCATACTCTTTGTACACAGGAAACTCACCTGGAAAATAAAAGAAAGTTTAAATGTCTGACAAAAATGTTCAATTGAGTAGGGATGAGAGCATGCTGGTCTATAATCAACTGTACCAGCGATGGCGTGTGGACAAAAGAAACGAGTGAATGTAAGTACATTGTATTTCACATTTATTTGTAATGTTAGTATTGTATAAGAGCATATTATTAATTTGATGAATGTACATGCATTACATGTCATTATAAACATAATTTCCCCAAGGGGATCAATAAAATTGCCTTTTTTTCAGTTTTCAAACAAAATGAAAGCATCCCTGGATTCTTTGTTAGGTTTTCTTTTTAAAACTACAGTAGAACCCGCATATCTCCATGTCTGTTAACTCAACACTCGGCCTAAGTTGACACGATTTGGAATCCCCAACTTTTTCTATAATTACTACATCGGAATCCCTTAAGTCGACTCTTTCTCTTTACTTCATGACTTACAGGTCTGCAATTGAACCCGCATATCTCCATGTCTGCAAACTCAACATGATTTGGAATTCCAAGCTTTTTCTTTCTTACTACATCGACATACCATAAGTTGAACTTCTCTTTACTCAACATGATTTTAATAGTCCCAACATTGTCGACTTCCGCGGATTCTACTGTATCTGTATGGGAGTTAGTCTTTAAAAAAAACAACCTGTATTTCATCTCATTGTACAGGTATGTGAAAAAAATGACTCCATTTATGGTCTATAGGGATGCCATGGGGAATATATGTGAAGAGAACTGAAAATTTACCGAATTGGATTTGGAAAACTAAACGACAGTTAAATGACACAAGTACAATGGGAGCAAACAGAAAATAAATGCTAAGAACTGAAAATGAATATCAATAAAAAAACAACTGAAATAATGAAAAAACAGTATCCCTGTACAATGGAAAAGTGGGGACGATCTGGAGGGTTTTCTGCTAGGATTTTTACCACTCAGCCTGTGTTGGCCCTGACAGGCAGAGTCGAAGTAACCTGTCTCTTAAATGACCTTACATTGTTGCAGGGGATGTAAAACTGGTAACCAAAAGCAGACTTTTTGGCCCACAAAGTTCATAATTTTTCATTCAACACTTTGTAGTCACTCGGCACATACATATGCGCTGGCCCAGATTCGCCCCCCAGTCACTCGGCGCCATCTATGCCCCAGGCCCAGTCGCGTCATGGCTGGCTGCGTATGACCGGTAGGGTTCTTTGTGCTTCTGGCTGTGTGACTACAAAGTGTTAATGCACCATACACAAGCTTAAAGTAGCCAGGAATGACTCACTTTTCTGTGTGTTTGAGACAATGTTTTCTCCCACTGCAGATTGTGAGTCTGTCTCTGCCAATAACTCGTCCTCCTGTGAATATTGAAACAAAATAAATGCTGATTAAACTTTGGTTTTACATTTGATTAAAAGACTTTCTTTTGCTGAAGTTTTACTATATGCTTCCCAGGAAGTTGAGAAGGTTTCTGAATTGCTTTGGTCTGCCATGGCAATAATAGATAGTAAAGTGCATAGAGCCAACTTTGAAAGATGAAAATTCTTATTGCATAATCTAAATCGGGCATGGCAAGCAGGTCCATGCTCCAGACTTGAACTATTCTAAGTATCACAGTGGGGAAAAGATGGGCAAAATACCATGTAGAAATGGAGGGCTGCATGACAATATGCATTATACCGCAAAGGGAAGAAAGTGGGAAAACTCCAATTTACTGTTTTCATTTAACAATGTTTGTTAAGGAAAAATCTGATGATTTCATGATTTAAAGAACACATAAAGTGATTGGTGAATTTTCTTCTGTGCCAAATGACTCTCTGTTAGGATCAGTTATCAAAAGTGGCATACCTTTATTTCTAAATTCTTTGCATAGCGCGTTTTATGATGCAGCTCTTCAAATACTCAATCTCTCAAAGTGAAACTGCAACCTACAAACGACACTGCAGTGTAGTGTCATAGAGGGCATTTCATAAAATGAAATATCAGTCCGTTTTCTTTGCTTTTAGTCGAGGCGGAAACAAAATAATTTGACCTTTCTAGACAGATGTATCAAGCCATCACAGACCACACCAATCTTAAAACTGAATGTCCACCTTTTGTCCACTGTGTTTCATGTCCAGTTTGTCAGCTCTCAATCTGGTCTTCATCATCTTTGTAAAGTTCCTCTCGATCTCCTAAACAAAAAGAAAGAGAAACTGATGTATGGATTGATAGATCGCTTAAGGTTTTACGGCACTATTGACACTATATGGTCATTTCATCACTTTCCATACAAAGATACTTCTGCCACACGACACTGAAGTTCACAGGCTCATAGTGGCGAGATGAAGATTAATAAAACGCTGTTAAAGAGATGAAGCTTGCCTAACTACTCGTAAGCAGCATATACTATGATATTATACAGCAAATGTATGCTAAATAAAGGGAACAGTTAAATCAAAACACTCTAGTGAAATAAAAAACACAATTTTAAAAAGTGACGTCGGTAGTTTAGTGGTCAGGCTGCTTGACTCGCACTCGTGGGGTTGCGGGTTCGAATTTTAATTCAGGCCTGACATTCTGTCCTTGGGAAAGGCATTTTAAACACATTTTCCTCACCACACCCAGGTGTCAATGGGTACTATGATTTGAACAGCGAAGATCTTGTCAGTGTGTTAAAATTCAGTGCATGCATGTAAGAAATAATGCCTGTCAATGAGCATGTTTCTCAATGATATTTCAGTTTGCTGGGGGTAATGATATTTGTAATATTTATATTGCAATAGATTGCTCTGTTTTAAGTATAATTTTTTACGAATGAAATATTGATTATTATTACTATACTATTCTTGAGTGATGCACCATGGCAACCGGCAATGATGTGTGTGTATGCATAATGTGTATGAATGATGTTATCTGTGTTAATATTTGTAACTATGTATTATTGCCTGCTTTACCATGAATGTGTTTGTATGCCACAATCATTGTAAAACGAAGTTCCCTATGGAAATGAATAAAGTCGACTTTTCTTTCTTTCTAAAGTTTATGTATCTCCAATGTTAATTGTGAAAAGTTAGAAATTTGAAGCTATGATAGATCATCCTGACCTGCAATGTATAAGGGGCAATTTTTTATTCCATTTTTTAAACTCCTTCGAACTTGCCCACTGTAAAATAAATGGGATGATTGAAAGACTTGTGACCATGCATCTTCCTAATAGAGTACAGTCGAGCACAGATTACTCGAACCCGCCGTACTTGAATTTACTGATTGCTCGAACAGAACGATTGAGCTGCTATACTTTCTTTGTATTAAGAGCATGGCATTCTCGAACACCCTTATGGATGTCTCGAACACTGCACATCGAACAACCTGATCAAATCTGCCTTTATCGACTTGAACATGATTGCCGCGCGAGCACAAAGGGAAAACAAACACAAGCGGGGTGTCGAGAACTGACCACGCGCGTCCCCGCGTGTCCAAAGGCATCATTACTACACATTACCTGTAGATCTAGGCTTTGTGTGGTTGTGTGTGTAGGGCGCTAGAGCTTTCGTGACCCTACTGGCTCTACTACTAGCCATGCCGTAGGGGGGTGCGGGGGTGGGAGTTTGTTGAAGACAGGCGATAGTAGGACGCGTGTGTTTTAGCGTATGGTGTGGGAATTTTTAAAAGAAGCCTAGAGAAGATGAGAGGGGAGTGATAGCCGCTTTATAAACTCTGTTTCACGCTGGCATTGGGAGAGAGAGGGGAGAGAGAAACAAGAAGAAAAAGAAAGAAGAAACTGGACTCCGATTCATAGACCACCATACCGGCGCAGGGAAGAGAAAATGCAGGGCTTCATCTTCAACTTGGAAGACAACACGTAAGAAAGAATAAGAGAAGATAGAGAGAAAGAAAGAAAAGCGAGAGGTAAGCAGAGGGAGAGAGAAAGAATCTGATGTAGATGGAGAAGCTGAGAGAAAGGAAACGAAAGAGAGAGAGGGGGGGGAGTAGAGAAGAAAAAGAATCTTCATGAAGAAGCGGAATAGACGGTTGTGATCGTGAAGAAAGGAGAGAAGGAAAACGAATGAAACCGGATACCTGCCTCGAATAACAGCGCTTGCGTGTGCGCACTTGGCGAAATCAACAGAGCAGCAAAAAATGTTGTCGGACTTTAGGGCCCGAGTAAAAAGAAATCGTATTTTGACCGGCGTTTTCACGTAGCATAGGTACTTCCCCCTGTCCCCGCTCTTATATTACATAATACCGATTGCTCGAATTATGGATGTGTCGAACACATTTGTCAATCCCCAACGCGTTCGAGCTATCCGTGCTCGACTGTACCTTACAACCCGCTTAAGTCGACATTGCTGGGACTTTTGAATTCACATCGAGTAAAGAGATGATGATGTAGTAAAAAAAAAGAAAAAGTTGGGAATTCCAAATTATGCCGAATTAAACCGAATGTCAAGTTAACGGACGTCAAAATATGCAGGTTCTCCTGTACATAATTTCAAAAAGACAAATAAGTTTAAATTATTCCCTGACTCACTGTGTATTGTTAACACATACCTCAGGTGTGGGTGGGTTTTCCCGTCTTCCTCGAAGCCAGGCTAAATATGTGGAAAAAACAAGATACATGCATGAATTTCTAGAAAGAGAACATACAGTCAAACCAGCTGGAGCACTAGAAGTAGATGTAGTAGTAAACTAGCAAAGGTTATCGACCTCATATATTAAATGTGAAAAATTAGAAGCTTGAATTCCAGTTAGTTTCCAGTTTTACGTCACCTGAAACACTGTAAAGTTATTTAAGAGATGTGCTACTTCGACCCTGCCTGTCAGGACCAACCTAGGCTAAGATGGAAAAAGTCCCAGCAGAAAACAGTGCAGATCGTTTGCAACTTGGATCAAACTCAGGTCCTCCGCATGATAGGCAAAGAGCCTAACCATCACACCACAGCGGAAGTCTTGAAGTCCAGATGACAACCTAAAGAAACAAATACTCTGTACTTTCCCCTTCCATTTTCACGTATATTGTCACCGTCCAAGAAACCCATCTGTGCAACATAACCCCAGTTGCTATATTTTGTTGACCAAAAGACCTAGAACTAGAAACCTCTGTGGGCTAATCACAAGGCCTCTCATCTCATCAGCAACCAAGAGATAAAGGCGTAAGCCCCACATACAGCACAAGAATGGATTAGACCTGTAAGTGGCAGCTGTAAAAATACGTAGATCATGGGTGAAAGCAAGTTCATGAACCTAAACCTGAAATAAAAAAAAAAATTCTAATGAATGAAAACTGGCAAAAGACACCTATGTGATACTTAATGCTCGATACCTCATTGTCTTTGGTCAACCCTATGTCCGACAACCGGCGCTGTGGTGTAATGGTTAAGCTCTTCGCCTGTCATACGGAAGACCTCGGTTTGATCCCGAATCGCCGACAATCTGGGTTTTTTTCTACTGGGATTTTTTCCCTCTCAGCCCAGGTTCGTAGCACGTCTCTTAAACAACCTTACAGTGTTGCAGGGGATGTAAAACTGGTAACCAAACCTATGTCCGACAGTTTAAAAACGGACAGGCTCCACCGCCAAAATGAAACATGGCAACTGGAAATTTATCACTTGAGAGCACCACAAAATCATTCCTCCCTTTTGTTGAAAAGCTACGTCCTCATTTTCACTAAAACTGGCTGATAACCATCGTTGATACAAAAATGTTCATAACACATCTCATGAAGTTGGCAGAGAACTGCAACATATGCCCATACATAGAACACACACACAGCTTACCATCCCACTCGACTGGCACCTCAGGAACACCAAATGGTCCCAAGTCTTTCCTTTCCTCAATGTATCTCGCTGCTCGGATATTATGAGATTCATCTGCAAAGAAATGTGATCAGCATTTTAGTTTTATTGAACATCTCTCAAACAAAAGCTTTGGGAACAGGCACAAGCCACTGAATGACTCAACCCAGTGTCCAGTACAGACTGCTCATACTCAATAAACACCGGCGCTGTGGTGTTATTGTTAAGCTCTTCGCCTTGCATGCGGAAGACCCTGGTTCGATCCCTGATCGCAGACGATCTGGTTCTTTTCTGCTGGGATTTTTCCCTCTCAGCCCGGGTTGGCCCTGACAGGCAGGGTCGAAGTAGCCCATCTCTTAAAAGTTAAATGACCTTACAGTGTTGCAGGGGACGTAAAACTGGTACCCAAACAAATACTCAATAAAAAACAACAGCAAACATGTCTGATCAGGTGTGGTGTACTCTTGGTGCATCTGTACCACCACTCAACCAGCCCTCACACCCCCATCCTCCTGTTCAAAATGCAACTTTACTATTAAAAGCTAGCAGGTTCATCTAATGTTTTTTCACTCCTTGAGTCTTATCGTCATTCAAGCCAAGTTAACATAACAACAACATCGAGACCACAATCTTCTGTGCGGTGAAAAAGCGCCTGGGTGGGTGGGTAAGGAGCATTGAACGAAAATAGGAGCAAAGGTTATGTAGACCTATGGTTGAATTATTTAGGCTGTTTCATACTTAACGTTAACAGTAGCCTACGGCAGGCCATACACATACAGTTTATATTATGATGATATAAAATAAATCATTAAGTATAGGGGCCTCTAAAAGGCAAGGGTCACCCCACAGAGACAGCAACCCAGATGCAAACTACTACTACCTATTTTTACCTCCTTGCTTTTCGAAATACTTGTTTCCAAACTGATCGGTGCCAACAAACTTCGCTCGATTCTTTGCATAAAATAAGGAATTCTTGAAGTTCCCAAAGAACTTGCTGACGATAGCGAACCGTCCGGACATCGCCAAAAATAATAGTAAAAAAACAGGCCTAGGCTACTAACTAAACTTAAACTTGCACTTTGAAGTTTGATTCTTAGTCTAGATCCAGATCTTGACTAGATCTAGATCTAGTTGGATCCTAATCGCGACTGAACGGTTATGGCTAATGTACAAATTATAACATTTTCAAATCTTTCTGGTGAGAATTTGTTTAGCCTTATTAGCAAAAGGTCTTGGGCAGGTCACTGAGGGAGGAAGCAGCGGTTGTTGTAAAATCAAAACAGGAACTTGTGAAACCGAAAGTTCAATGACTGTCTTTTTATTCATTGTTACTTCCCTTGCAATAGAAGTCGCCCTCGATAGGAAATTGTTTTAACAACACGGGGAGTCACTCTCGTAAACAGATCAAATTGCCTTTGATTCCTTTGTATTGTCTGTTTCAAGGGAGCGTCTGAAGCACGTATCAACCTGCCGTGCCTGCTTGACAGGCAGTTACATTAGTTAAGGTAACGTTTGATCCCTTCCTTGATCTAGAATATAGATTTACTGCAGTCTTGAAACAAACATACATCACTGACTTTACGTTTCGGCGAGAAGATTTGTGCAACAGTAAAAATAAAGGCACCTCTTTTACTTTTTTAATTCAAATTCTTCACTCCTTTCAAATTCAAAATGATTGCCAAAAGCGGAGGAGAGTACCGTGTAGTGTAGAATGTTGCTCTGGTTGCCTTCTTCTGGGACCAGCAATGACCTAGATTCTAGATCAGAATTAGATCTAAGAGTAAGAAGAGAGACAAGTTGGCCACCACACCGCTAAGCCTACTTGATGAAGTACTTGACTTGTAATGTGACGAGTAAAAAAAGCATTAAAGTTTTGCAATAATATTGCCAATATTATTAATATGAGGTAGAGGCCCAACAATGTGGCTAGAGTAGGCTTAGTGATGCAGCAGTAGCAGACTGAAAGTATAAATATGCCTGTTATAATTCTGCTACAGTCTAACCTGCTCTAGCAACCACCTGTACAAACGACCACTTCTCACTTCCCCCCCCCCCCCTGATTTTTTTCTATATATAATGTCACTGTTCAAGACGACCACCTTACCAAAATGGCACTGATTTTTTAGATGTCTGAGAAAAACTGAGACTGTGTTCATGAGTTGTCAGTCAAAAGAATGAGAATAAAATCCATATAGATGATAAAATATTACAAAGTTGAAGTGCCTTTTTGTGTTTTACGAAGGATTTTTGTTTCTGCCATTTCTCAAAGTAACTGCTCTTGGAGGTAAAAAATAGAAGTGGCTATGTCTTGCTTTAAAGTCAAGGGGTGGGGGCAGGAGCAAAAACCATGGTGTTCTCTGGTGAACAACCTAAAACATATAGTATATATATCAAAAGAGACCCAAACATTCATACTGACCCTTTGAAAATTGAATTGCTATTTTCCTAGTCATATCATATGATTTAAACATCACTGTTACTGTTACGCAGGATCACATGTTCTAGCACGGGTTGTCATGTTGTTTGCCTAGTGAGAGGTGGAGATAAAGTACAAATTATAGAGCCTAGCCATAATGAACATTACATGACTTTTAAATTTTGCATCTCATGATACGTTTATTAGACCTCCATTTTATCTACTATATTTTACCTTATACTTATCTCACAGATTTTCACGGCATGAGCCAATGGATTGGGCAGACAAATTACACTCCATTGTAAGAGAAACTGAAGAAAACTTAGCCAAAGCAAAGGTAAAAATCTGACTTTATGCCTTTCTGAGTACATTCTTTTGTGAATGTATTCTTGAGCCTACCTACTGCCATTAAATTTTAGTTGAACAACATAAAACTTTTCTTTTTCATCAACTTTTGCCTTTCAATAGTTGCAAAATATCTGAATAGCTTTTCTTTCACAGAACATATTTAGTTTTTTAAATCTACGCTTGTCTTTGTTTGGTCTAAAATTTTAATCAAACGACATATGATTAAAATTGTTAGCTGAAGATATTCTTGTTGTGTTATGAGGGGGGAGGGGGGGGGGGTATAATTCAATTGGTGTTGAATCATGCATCTTTTACAGTATAAACATGTCTTTTGTCAATTTTATTTATGCAAGTATTTCATCTCTATGGCTAAATGATATTTTATAATCTGCATTCATAGGAAAAACTGACGGGGAAACCAGCATCCCCTTGTGGCACTGCAACACAGCTGCTATCTCCAAGGGTTAGTAAAACAAGGCGGTCTGCAGGAATCTTGACAAGTCCTCGTGGTAGACAGCACATCAGTCACACTGCACCAACCCTCCCAGATCCCCAGGGGAACAGCGGACTGGGCAACATGAGCAGCACGAGTGATTTCCAGGTTCTACACATGCAGGATCAGATTGATTCACAGAATCGAGTAAGGTTCTCACAACAGTTATGTCGATGAACTAGACTCTGTGCATTTCAAAGTTTTCATACATATATATGTGTATAATATGTGTGTGTGTGTATCTACCGACGTGCTGTGCAGGAAAGCATGAAAGTTCTTTTTTTTTTTTATAGGAGTGCTTTGCGTAGACTCTACCCAATTTTTCATCTAATTTAAGATATATATATTTGACTAATAACATAGTTCTTTTTCTTGTTGCACAAAATAATTGGGATTCAATTTATAATGGCAAAGGGTTGAAATGACAAAAGAATGGAAGCTGTGCTGCATGCAAATTTTCAAGAATCCAACTCACTTTGAGTAGAACTTATTGATTTAGTAAGTCAAGCACAAGATATAATTTGCTCGAAAGTTTTTGTGCGCTGGTTAAGTATCAAATACGATTCAGCATATTATAACAGAAAATAATATATTCACTTCTCTTCCTGCTTCCTTTACTCCCTTTGTGTTGTCATTCACAGGCAATGTCTTTCTTCTGCCAATTTTTAGCTATAATATATTCTGTGTTTCCATCAAATCTCTAGACCATTGACAGCCTACAACAACTAGTGCGGACACTCAACAATGAGAGAGGATATTACAAAGAACAAATTTCTCAGCTGAAAAGTGAGTGCTCTTTCACATCTTTTTTTTTCTGGAGAATATAGGACAAATCAATATTTATCTTGAAGCAATCAGTGAATATCTCTCCCGTCAGGTATGAATGTCGCTCACCAATTTTTAAAAATTGTAATACAATGTATCATGTTGTGTTCTTTAGAAAGAGAGCGTAAATCACAGCAAGCGCTTATCTTCTCAAAGATATTAGTCAATGCTTACATCATCATTTTCATAACTAATTAATGAGGAAGAAGTATGATGTGTGCTGTCAACAATTAAAAGTAAAAAAAAGGAAACATTTAAGTTGTTTGAGAAAAACATTTAATGTTTGTTTTACTTTATTTTGCACAAAAAAAAAAATGTCTTTTAAAATGTTTTGTAGTCTCCCACTACAGTATATATACATCTGACCTAAGAGATCAATGGAGATCGATAAAATGTTATTGTATCTTATCTTATTCACAGATGAAGTTGATGGCCTCACAGACAAAATGAGCAGTCAGCTTGCCTTTGCTACATCAGAACGGCATTTGTCGAGTATCAGACGAGATGTAATGCAGGAAGTGGACAAACTCAAGCACATGCTTCACTCGTACACCCGTGATGCAAACCGTCGCCAAAGCGCTTTATCTCCCAATCTGGACTCAGAGTTTTGGACTGTGTAAGTTTTCCTCCACAGGAGTCATTTTGAAATGCTACTGTTCTTAAACGCTGTGTGTGTAACCAGTATGTCAAGTATTCGTGTAAAAAAAAAAAAAGAAAAAAAAAGTCATCTTCATTAGGCATTGCACATATGGAAATGTGCTTCCCAATTATTATTTTCATTCTTAAATGTTATTGAATCATTACAGAACGTGAAAAATTGTATTTGCTGTACTGTCTGTGAAAGTTTGGAAGTGAGGTAGAAGTAAAGTATTGTCATAATGAGAATGAGGAAGTATTTTCCCAAGCACCTATCGTATATGGGGTGCTTCGGAAAACTCATATGTGTGTCTTTAAACAGAGAGTATATGTCTAATTGATTCTGACCAATAATGTCATAGCAAGCTGGAAAAAAAACTGTCATATTTTTGGTGTGTACTGGAGCAGAGCGTGCCACTTTAAAGAAATAATTTACAAAAAAAAATAAAAATGACTTTATTCATCCAGTAGTAACTAACAGGTCGTACCTGCCCAAGAATCTAAAAATTGATGTCGGATTATCGAACAGTTTTTTTCTATATAATTATACGTTTTGTTTCCTCTTAACCGATGTCGGAGTCGGAACAGGGAATTGTCGGATTATCGAGACATAAAATAGAGGAAAAAATTCGGTCCCCGCTGATTGTGTCGGATTATAAGAAGCGAATTTGTCGGATTATCCGCGCTCTACTGTATAGGCGTAAGCTACTGTATGAGACAAGATAGCTTACTTAAAGACTTTTTCCACATCTCTAGCAACATTTGAAATTGGAGCAATGAATATAACATGTATAAAAGAAGTATCCCTCTCCATACTGCTGTTATGGTATTTAAATTGAATGCAGCTTTCATTTACATGTGTTATATTGACACCTGATGCTTGCACCAATCTCTTGATGGTCTTCTCACTATTTCTTTTCAGCAAAGATAACTTAACAGACAGTTTAGAGCAAGTGCGGTGTGAACTGAGCTTGATGAACAAACGAATTGGTACGAGTCTGTTTTTTTTCCCTCCTTTTTGCTGTTGAATATTATGTATTTAAAAAGCATTGATATAAAGACGCCTTAGAGTATATTTTCAAGAATTTTTATTGACACCCTAGGGCTCGACTTAACATTCAAAATTATCTCTCGAGATAATGTACCCTCTTTCTTATCTGAACCTCTGAATTATCCCCCAAAAGATTGTACCGGTATTCCTAAAATTGTATTATCTTGTGGAAAATTATAGTTTTTCAAAACTGAGTATTTTATTTACCCAATAAGCATACTTTTTAGCCTCACAATATAGTGGAAAACATGTGACATGTGCTCCTTGGGATGTTTTTCAAAGCTGTCTACTTTTCACCCCCTTTCTTGGAAATTATTACAAATGAGTAAGAGAGATCTGAGAAAGTGATTACAGTCAAACCTGTCCAAGACAACCACTCATTATCTAGAGAAAAGTGGTCGTCTTGGACAGGTGGTCGTCTTGGACAGGTCAGATGAATATGAAGTGAAAAAAAAAATAATCCTTTCCCCTCCCTCCCCTCAGATGAATATGAAGTAAGAAAACAACCAATCTTTTCATTACCAAATGGGATGTTTTTAAACACTTGTTTTTTTGTTGCTGTTTTTTTCCTATTTAGGGGAGGGGCTGGATTAGCTTTGTATTTTTGTTGTTGTTCAAAATGTATCAGATGAATGGGATGGAGTGCCGTGGAGAGAACAAAGAAATGTGCCGTCGCCACTCAACGAACAAGCGACACCATTGTGGCAAGTCTGTTATTACCGACCTCGTGTTGGTCAAGAATTAAAATGTATTGCGAATTATGGGAGGGGCTAATAACGACAGGTGAATGG
>JAUKPP010170386.1:0-14524 GCA_032273245.1 Phyllaplysia taylori
TTCTCAATGCTTTTTTCTTATTAAAGTATGTTTATCCGTACACTTTGGTTGAGTGTGGTGTGTTATTTAGCTTTCCACTCTACGTTTTTTACCACCACCCTGACGGAATCTCAGTGGATCCCTTCGAGTACTCTCTCCGTTGGAGTGCCACTCCCTCTTACATTTCCTACGTGTGTATCTATGTACAGTATTTGTTTTCTCAGATTAACGCGTGTGTCTATCTTCTTCTTTTGCCTGTCCATCTTCTTCTTTTGCCTGTCTATCTTCTTCTTTTGCCTGTCTATCAGCCAGTGTCATCCGCCCATTTCCCAACATTTCGCCTTCTGTCCCTCTAGCGTAATCGTCTGCTTCTTATTCTAATCGTTCGTTCTCACATCATGCTCGTCTACGTGTCTGCCTTCCTCTTTCTACCGGTTTGTGCCACCTACTTGTCTCTCTCTCCTCCCCCTCCCTCGCCCTTCTTTGGTTTGGTTTTGGTTTAACGCCCCGTGCAACCCTGTAAGGTCATTTACGAGGCGAGACCTCCGAATTTTACGCCCATCTCCGATAGGACGGGAGTATAAGCCATAGAAAAAAAATCCCGGTGAACCTCCCCGGATTTAAGCTCGAGACCTCATTTGTAGTGCAGTCATTATTACTACCGCTCGGCCAACGAGCCCTGTTTCTCTATTTGTTTCCACTACCTGCTAGTTTGTCTGTCTGACTGTTTGCCAGTTGACCTCTCTAAATCTCGGCCTGACTGTCTGTCGGATTGTCTGTCTTTTGTCTCCCTACCTGTCTGTCTGTCCCTTTATCTTCCAGCCTGCCTCAGCGCGCTGCTGTCCTACCCACCTGTTTGCCTATACCTGTCGGTCATCTACATGCTCACCGGCGCTGTGGTGTAATGGTTAGGCTCTTCGCGGACGATCTGGGTTTTTTTCTGCTGGGATTTTTTCCCTCTCAGTCCGGGTTGGCTCTGACAGGCAGGGTCGAAGTAGCCCGTCTCTTAATGACTTTACAGTGTTGCAGGGGACGTAAAAAGCTGGTAACCAAACCAAACCAAGCCCCTTTTGTTCTCGATGCTATATACGCTTGTATTACGTGCATTGATGAACGAACCAAGAGGCCAGGTCATTCCTTACGTCATACCAGCGTAAATAACACCTCCAGCAAAAACGAACGAGTTTTGCCATCTGGTAAAATCAGCTTCCACTTTTTTCTTTTACTACTGCCAGAGTCAGATCAATATGTTGAAAAAACGAAAAGCTAAGGGGTCGGGTTAAACTTGGTTTGGTTGCTAGTTTTACTTCTCAGCTTGCGTTTTTTCAACTTATTGACTTGGCCCTGCAGTTCTGAGACAATTCCAGCTGAGCACAGATGGAAAAGCACAACCCAAATTCAAATCCGAACTTGGAATAAAAATTTGGCAACGACTAGTATTTTCAAATGCTATTATAATGAAGAGAGCAAGACGTGAACTAGCGAATTGAAATGTGCCCGATCAACTGAACTGAAAAAGACGACTTCGTTATTGTGATACATCCATCGCTTTCTATCTTCAAAGAATAAAACACAAACTGCTTTTGCATAAGACACAAAGCCAGAGCTTGGTAGACATCATTCCGTTTGGAAATACAGTGAAGTATTAATTGCCTTACGATATTTCCTTGCAGTCCTTTTCGTTGGTATACCAGTGCGCTGTTTTGACTCCGTAAACTAAAAAGGACATTATTACTCTAACTCCACTTTTTAAATACCTTCTCTATCAACATAATCTTATCGGATATTCCAGATAAAATTTAAATGGCCAGTAAATAATGTTATAAAAAGTTTTTTTTTGTTTTATCTCTTATAGTTTTAGAGTTATTCAAGTTTAGAATCGATCAATATAAGAAACAACGACCTGTATATATCTCCATGACGGTATCCCGTCCGAGTCCAGGAAGGCAAAGAAAATTAGATCAATAAAATACTAGAAAAGAAGGTGAGTGTATGTCTCGTTAGTTTGGACATACGAAGACTCTTCCGGTTTTGACATTTAAGTTCGGAAACTGGACACTTGAAATATAATTTGGAAATAATTATTTAGTCAGTCAGGCCCATAGCCTTCAGTTCTACAACCCATATAGCATATTATAATGAAATGCTAGGATAGCAAAAATGGGGATGGAAAAAGGGGAGTGGGGGGGGGGGGGTTTTAACTACACATTCAATAAATTTACATTGCTGAATGAGAAAGTGTCTCAAAAGTTGTAGTACAATATCATTTGCATTTCTACACCTAAGTACATTGAGACCCAAGATCAATTTAATAATTATACAATCTATGATTCTTGCTAATTAAACTTAAAAAGGATGATCAGTGAAATAAAACAGAAAACGAATTGTTTGCTAACAAAGCATACAATGGTAAATAAGGTCAGATTTACGAAAATAGTGCTAAAATCTATTGTAAAGTACTCTAGAACACAATGGATTTTTTTTCTTTCCTAATTGAAAAAACATACACTTAGTTTAGTAATCAGACGTGGACTCTCCTGGTTTTTTTTTTCCTAAGAGACATTTCTGTCCTATTATACATCGACATACAGTAAAAAATCTTTGAGCCTGTTGTCCTTATGATTATGAAACCTCGGGAAACGACAACACCGATAGCAATAATCAATAAAACCCAAAACAATTTGAGCAGTATTTCATTTCTATTGACTCAAACTCCCCAATTTCTCAATTTTGCCCTCCTTTTCTTCAGTCATCGGTGAAATCAGTTTCAACTATACAAAGTTATAACTGAAGCTCCCAGGAGTTTCACCGCCATGTCGACCACCAAGATATGAGAACCCACGATGTGCGCGGGGCTGAGGGGGGTCATCATGTGGGTATCCCAGCCCCCTGGACTGACCAATGTCCAGCTGCTGATTATCATGTGATTGGTGCTGTTGTTGTGTAGGATGGAAACGCCGCATTGGGAACTCAATCTGTTGAGCAAAAGGAGGGCTTGTCTCCTGCGGAAGAAACCCTCGGTTGAGAGAGTTCTCATCGGAAGGCCCATCCTGTTTTGTGTGTTGCAGAACGTTGCGGAATCGTCGCTCAAACGCGTTCTCAAGCGCAAAAGCCAGAGGATTTCCTCTCCTGTCAAACACGTCACGCCGGGAGCGTCTGGGCCTTGTGTCGGTCTGACTGTGCCAGGCCTCATGCGTGTGGTAGGATGGCGGGAAGGAAGGCGGATGGTCAATCGGAAGTCCAGTGGAGGTTGTTGGTATTGTGTTGTCTCGAGTCCCCAAACTCTGCCCTGGTATTGTGCGCACGTCCGTGGGAGAGCCAGGCTCGATGACGTCACTCTCACGTCTGGAGGGTAAGAAACAAATGGTGTGAGTTTGGGGTAAGGGTTACCAACCGGAAAAAATGAGATATCCTGCGTAAGGCATAGAGAGGAAGAAAGTCTGTATCTCAAGAAAACGATTGAAGCGATGCGTTTACTTGAGAGAGAATAATGAATTGAGTTTTCTATTGGCAGAAAAGAAAATATTATACATAATGTATCACCAAATTGTTTGTGTGGGCCATCGTTTTGTGTCTCCATGATAAATTATTTTCCCTTTTCATAAAATTGAAATCCACATGAGGAGTTGAGTTCCCAAATATCTATGTTACTGTTACGAGTGTGATGTTAAAGTGAAAGAAAATATCACAAATGTGCCATTGTGGCTCACCCTTGATGAAGCATGTCTGGATTGTCTTGGCTCCCTGAGAGAACGCTGCTCCCACCGTCCTCCAAATAATCTGGCAGAGGTTCATCGTAGTCGGGTTCTGGCTCCATCTCAATATTGCGCAACTTCTGTAGCTGACTCACTTTGATGATGATATCTTTAACCTGTGGCAGTTCATGATGAGGCAATAATAGTTTCTAGGTAGGCCGACATGTACTATCGTAATAATACAAGGTGTTATTTTTTTTATTGGTCGATTCTAAACTGAAATAACCGAAAGATGGTAAGAAATAAAAACAATCTGTTTTCTACCGATTATTCTTCATTAATTCAATTTCTTGGGGGTACAAATTCAACCAATTTTATGAACACACTGAACAAAAGTACCAGTTTGCGTGTAGAGGCCCCAACTTTTAGCGCACAGAAATGACGCTAATCTTGAATTTACAAAGCAGATCGTGCCCCTGCAGTTCTGAGAAAATTCCAACTGAGCACATGAAGAAAAGCCCAATCCAAAAGCCAATCAGAACTTGGTATCATAATCTGGTAGAAACTGATGTGAATTGCTATAACAACGAAAGTTGCATTGTGCCCAATCATTTGAAAAAGACAAAATCGTTAATTTGATGCTTCCAGAAACATCCATCGCTTTCTAAATTCAAACAATAAAACACAGATTTCTTTTTCGTTAGACATTATGCCAGAGCCTAGTAGGCATTAATCCTTTTGGAAAAACAAATTTAATAATCTTTTCATTGCCTTTCGATTGTTCCTAGCAATCTGTCTCTATTTTGACGCATTGACCTAAAAAGGTCTTGTTCTACTTAATCCTCTTTAATATGCCTTTTCTGTCAATATACTCTTATTAGGCATCCCAAATAAAAGTTAAATGGCTAGTGAATGATGTGCAAAAAACAGTTTACATTTATCTCTTACCGTTTTAGAGCTTTTCCAGTCTAGAATTGATCAATATATAAAAAACAACCTGTATATCAATATTAGGCTTCTCCTAACGAGAATATTCTCAACGCAATACCTTGTTTGGTTGGCTGTCTTTTACGGTACCTTTCAACATTATAAGATAATTTAAGAGGCAGGACAATCGTTTTTGACATACTACATCTATAGGAAGGCGGTTTGCGTCTACTAAATCGAAAAATCCCTGTAAATACCCTAGTGTCGAAACTATGAGCCTCTGCGTTGTACAAGGGGCACTGTAACGTTAGGTTTCAGCCATCATAATAGTTATGAGTGCTAGGAGAGAAATATCAGAGCAAAGCTGCGAGTAGTGAACTCAATTCAACAACACAAAGCCACATCTTGGCGCAAAGCAAACTACAGACTGCTCTACTGATAATATTTTCAATGGATTCCGTTTATATTACATGTACTATACCCATAAGATTAATGTTCTATGAACCAACAGTCTTTTGATCAGGCTGAATTAACTTTAGAAGTTATGCAAAAGGTTCAGATCAGGAAAATACACCAGTTATAGTTAGTGGTCACTTACCTTTGCTTGTTCTTTCAAACCACGACCAACACCAATGTCTGTGATGGACAATGTGTGTAGCATTGTGCCCCATCTGAAACACAAACACAATTCAAAGACTAAGTAAATTTAATCTTGGAGATTGTAAAGATACCTGGCTAGTTAATGACCGTCCGAACGATAATGTCACCTTGACCTGTTAATCACATGGCTTGATCACGTGATTGTAATTCTTTAATAATTGTTTGATTCAAACATGAATGGATTTTGTTCAAAGCCAGCGGACATGGCGACAAATTATATGTGTTCTTGGCTGCAATGTGCATTTTTTACATTGCCAAACTTCAATAGATACATAATAAGATGCTATTAAATAGACACTAGGCCTACATGTACAGGGTGTTTTTTTTATATTGGTCGATTCTAAATTGCAATAAGTCAAAGACTGTAAGAGATAGAAACATTCTGATTTCTGCTGATTATTTCTCATCCATTTAAGTTGTCTCTGATACCAAAATCAACCGATTTCATGAACACACTGGGCGACAGCGCTAGTTTGCGTGAACAGCCCTGATTTTGAGCGCGCAGAAATGACGCTAATCTTGCATTTCCAAGTGCGTCTTGTGCGTTTACAAGGCAGATCGCGCATCTGCAGTTCTGACAAAATTCCACCTGAGCACAACAAGATAAGTTCAATCCAAAGCTATATCGGAGCTTTGTATTAAAATTTGGTCGAAACTGGGATTGTGAATCGCCTTAACAACAGAGATAGCAAGAAGTGGTCTTGCGAATTGCATTGCGCCCGATCAATTGAAAAAGACGGCTTCAGTAATTTGATACTCCCAGAAACATCCATTGAATTCTAGCTTAAAAAATAAAACGCAAATTTCTTTTATGTAAGACATGAAGCCGGAGCTTGGTAGGCATCATAACTTTAGGGAAAACAGTTTTAATGGTATACCAGTGAGCTGTTTTGACGCTATGGCCTAAAAAGGGCAAATTGGCGCTAATTCCTTTTTAAAATGCCATCTCTATCAACATAGTCTTATTAAGTATCACATACAAAAAACTTAAAATTTAAATGGACAGTTAATGACGTGACAAAAACAGTGCACTTTTATCTCTTACCGTTTTCGAGTTATTCCAGTTTAGAATCGATCAATAAAAAAACCACCCTGTATATCATTCGAGTATAAAAGCATGACGACCCACGCGAATATGAATTATAGTAGACTAAGACTAAGTAATGTCGGATTCACAAGTAACTTCCCAGTGGGCATAACTAAACTGACGTTCACTAAACTGACGTACTATAATATGAAGATGTACATTTTAATGTATAATTTGCTATAAGTTTTCCCCCTAATTTGCTATCTGTTGATTTAATAACACGAGCATATCGGTAGATAAGATTTCATAAGAATCATGATCATACAACAAAAGAGGGACCAGCGCTGTGGTGTAATGGTTGGGCTCTTCGCCGTCATACGGAAGATCTGAGTTCGATCCCAGTCACAGACAATCTGGGTTTTTCTCTGCTTGAACTTTCTCCCTCTCAGTCTGTGTCGGCCCTAACAGGCAGGGACGAAATAGCCCGCCTCTTAAATGACATCACAGTGTTGCAGGGGACGTAAAACTGGTAACCAAACCAAAACAGAAGGAGGAATGTACTACCTATGTGAAAACATGCCGACAAACTGCAGGAGCAGAATGATGGAGAAACAGCAGAGGAAAATGAGGCCAAGAGGCTGGAAGCTGACCGTGCCGTCTCCGTCAATCCGGGGAATGTGGACGAACAGATGGCTTTTCAGTTCGGCTTGCAAGATCTCCAGCTAGGGAAAATGAAATGAAATTAAGTTAAAAGACTAATTATGCCATGAGTAGAGACCACGCTCGCTGAGCGTACAAAAAGTTATGAACATAATAAAATGAAGGGTGGGCAAAAAATGTTCAAAGAATTACAATATTTGCATCCGTATTTCGAACCCCTACCTCCATCTCCCTGCCCGCCCCCTCTTTCTCTTTCTTCATTTCTTTCCCCCTCCATCTCTTTCTCTCTTTTTCCTTAATATCTATCCCCCCCCCCCCCTCTTTATTGATCCTTGGCTCTTTCTGTCCTGCTGATTCAAGTTTCATTGCCGTATTATGTGAGGATTTATCTCTAGAGTAGCCTATACGCCTATTATCCCCTTTCTACTCTTCATTTCAGTCTTTTACTTTTTATTAGCAAATTCAAGGAAACATTTTCACCCGCTCCGACTGCATGATTTTACACAAACCCTGAACGCTACAAATCATAACCCCGGCGGAAGTTCTAAAAATATAGAGACAGAAGCGTTGGCCTTCAAATGCGATCGGGGAAACAAAGAACTTTTGCTTTTTGCAGCAAAACTCTCAAAAGTTAAAAAAACGAAGGGCGTTATGATCTGGACAATCTTTTGGAGAAAACCGCATGTCGATCCAAGCAGCCATTAAAAAGCCGTTACAGTTGCAAAATTCGACACCCACAAATAGGTAATAGATACAATCGATGGGTAGTATATCTTGCACCAACCATAACAATACTAAGTATGCAAAAAGGGTTCCAATTTTGCAAAGCTGAGATATATATATTTTTTTTATATTTTCTATTATTTGTCTTGGTGAACTGGTACATGGAAGTTTATAAAAATGCGATTAATTTACATGTTATCATAGGTTTAGAATTTTGTTGAATGAGTGGAGTTTTCCAGTCTAAGTTTCGACTACAGAAGGGTATCAACTTAATTCTCATCACTTTGGATTCTATCGCATTTTGCTGCAAAACCCTTCACATAAAAACAGACATGAGACTCATACTTTCATCATAATTTCTTTTATCTCAACAACAGTGAAAATATTGTTGGTCGCCGCTGTGCAGCGCCAGTATAATAACGGGTTGGCTGTCAATTCGGAAGCTGAGGTCAATGTTGCTTGACATACACGTCATGGTCTTTACGAGCTTGATCTAAAGGTCAACGACCCATTGATTTTGAGACAAGTGAAATGACCAAGGAGTGTGTATGTATGGGCAAGAGGGAAGGGGATGGGGGTGATTATTGGTAGGCTATATGACGTCAATTTTTTTTTGTTGGGAAGAAAAAGAACAGAAAATTATCTCACTTAACTCAGTACGTATAATGAGTCATTGAGAAGGTGAGCGTCTATTGCTTGTCGCATCAGTGCAGATGACGAGAAAGTCGATGGTTATGGGCGCTCTTGAAAGATTTTAAGCGCCTTTTAACATTGTAAGCGTCATTTAGATTTAGAGGCGGATTACTTCGAAACTGCCTGAGTGGTTTGAACTCAGGCTGAGAGGAACACAACCTCCCAACACAGAGACGGGGGCGTTCGACCAACGTGGGAATTGAACTCCCGTCCTCTGTGCGATAGGCGAGGAACGGAACGATTACACCACAGACGCTGATACACAGCTTAGTCTTCATGACGCACAGACTACTAATAATAATCTGTGTCATGGCGTGCTTTGTACATTATGTCGTAATCTTTTATAGTGTACTTTGAGTGCCGTGAAACCAGCAGATTATCTGCGATGTTCTGGAATGTAGAATGAATCTTATCTCTTCTCATCTCATCTCATCTCATCTCATCTTATCTTATTTTATCTTATGGCAATGCATACGAATGAATAAGAAGAAAAAAGACAGGTTAGATGGTCCCATCTTTCTTGACTTGCAAGGGCTTAATGTATTCGAATGGTATCTTTAGTGGGATTCCAAGGGAGAGATATCCTGATAAATGCTAACCGATATTTTTTACAATAAAACTCTACTTATCTATTACTTTGGTCACATCTCTAGTTTCACGCTCTTTGAAACACTGTGAGGTCACAGAGACAGGCTACTTTGACGTAGGCTGAGGGGAACGAATACCGGCAGAAAAACGCAGATCGTTCCCATGGAGGATTGATCTCGGGTCTTTCCCGTGATAGGCGAACAGCCTAACCATTGCACCACAGACGTTTGTTTTCTATATACACACCTGCATAAACAAAGCAATCCACACTGCGGACGTCATGAAGAAGGCAAAGACCACGTTGTTTCTCAGGGCCAGCAGATCTTTATGAATACGTTCCTTGCTTTGTATGTCCTGCAAATGACATAAAAATAGACGTTTTGTATGTAGTGCAAGTTGTGAACGTACCATAGTGTTTGCAACTTATTCTGGTGTTTTGTTTGTTTGTTTGTTTGATTTTCTTTTAGCAAGCAGGGGGGGGGGGGGAGCTTAACGTTCCTTGCAACGTTGAAAGGTTATTAAGGACTGGCTACCCTGGTACATACCTCCTGAATAGGGTAGAGGTATTTGGCCATAAGCTGAGTCCAAAAGCTTCGTTCTCTCTCGGGCAGCATTTTGATTGGCCCGCCACTGATGGCTTGATGCAAGATCCATGCTGGTCGTGCCGGGTCCTCTCTGATGGTCAGACTTGGTGACGTCATTACGGATGCCGGGCCAGCTGTGTTCTGGGAAGGATAAGAGCGACAGTCGGGGTTATTGATCTTGAAAGTAGGGCAAGAAATATTCAAGCTGTCTTTATATTTACCGGCAAAGTTTGAAATCAGGCATTCCATAGAATGCCTAGGGATTCTATAGAATGCCTGAAAGTGCCAGGCAAAGTATGAAATTATCTTCATTTCATAAATTGCCTAGTAATTCTATATAGTGCCTGAACCTCGCCAGGCAATTTATGAAATGGCTTTTTGTCGATATGCTGCTCGACAGCCAAGATGTTGTTGTTGTTGTTCTTGTTTTATGTCTTTGGAAATATCCATAGTGGAGGTAAATGTAGTAGGCCTGCTAGATGTATGTTTCTGCATTGCTGTGTATTGAAGAATGACTTTTCTTAGCAGAGTAGTACGAGAATAGGAGGAGAGCAGCACGAGAACAGAAGCAGAGTAGAGCGAGAATAAGAGCAGAGTAGAGCGAGAATAAGAGCAGAGTAGAGCGAGAATAAGAGCAGAGTAGAGCGAGAATAAGAGCAGAGTAGAGCGAGAATAGGAGCAGAGTAGAGCGAGAATAGGAGCAGAGTAGAGCGAGAATAGGAGCAGTGCAAGAATAGGAGCAGCGTGAGAATAGGAGCAGTGCGAGAATAGGAGCAGGAGCAGAGTAGCGCAAGAATATGTGCTGGGCAAGAGTAGGAGCAGCGCGAAAATAAAAGCAGAGTAGAACGAGAATAGGAACAGAGTGGCGCGAAAATAGGAGCAGTGCGAAAATATGATCAGCACGGAAATAGGATCAGCGCGAAAATATGAGTAGAAGGGCGCGAGAATGGGAGCAGAGTGACGCGAGATTAGGAGCTCTAATTCTGTTGTAAACAGAGCCTAATACTTGCATAATCGTCTGTGTCCATATTTTCGCGATGGCCTTGCTTTCGCGTCTTTCCTATGAATAAATAAAACCGAATGCTAAACCAAGTTTGCTAATTTTAGGGGCTCGGAAATCGGAATTATGCCAAATGTAAATTCTATGTGGATCTAGATCGTGGATCTCAGTCTAGATGTTATAGATTTAGATCTAGGATCAGATCTACATTTAGATCTTGACGACCTACCACTTGGTCTAGGCTAAAGTGCCTAGTCTATGTAGTTCTGTGAATTGGCATCTGAGGAAAACAGTATTGATCTAAATTTAGATCTAGAAGTTGATATGGATCACCTTCTAGAGATCAATCGATCTGTGCTTCTCCTCCACACGACTTGTTGACAGTCGTCGAATCTAAAAAATTAAAAGCTGGAACCCCCTCAATTTGTGTTCACCGAAAGCCAACACAAAACATAGGTTTATTCATCACCTCACAACAGATAAGTTGAAACTTCAAGAGAAAAAGAGCACATTTTCTGCCTGAAGTGAGAAAATCGGAGAAAAAATGGCGGCCAAACTGTTTTTGCTTCGTTGATTTTAAGTGAAGCTAAACAGTAACTGGTGAGCACTAGGCATTCTATAGAATCCCTAAGCAAAGCATGAAATATGTTCAAATCAGACGATCATTTCAATCTTTATCTGAAAAGTCCAGGCATTCTGTATAATGCCTGGATTTTATACTTCGCCGGTAACATATATAAATATATTTGATATACACATAGATTTTCAAGATACAAGAAACAAAATGTAACGCCAACGATAGAGACAACTGAATCGGGGTTATTGGTCTTGAAATGAGGGCACCAAACAAATATTGAAAAAAAAAATTCTTAAATTTTTTTCACAGGAAACCTCAATGATAGAAATAACAGAATTGTAGTTTACTTGTAATCATGACTGTTTTTCGTGTTAGGTTTTATCTTGCGTTACTGGTGATGTTGAAATTGGCATTTTCCTATCTGTTCAAAGTAGCAAGCTGTTTGTACACACGTCTTTACCTTTTCTGCTTTGAAGTTGATTCCTTACAGAAGTCAGTTCTAAAACAACTACTCCCCCCCCCCCCCCCTCCCAAAGGGAAAACAAAACATTAACAGAAAAAATAGACCGAGCAAGCCAGCTAATAAAAATGTTAAGTCTCTTATTCCCAAACTTTGACCTAATAGGCTACCTGATAGAAGAGAACACAATAAAAACATTATAATATCTACAAATTGTACCTGAATTCGGCTTTCATTCTGCACAGCGCTGGCCGTTCTCATTGTGTTCTGCTCACCAGCATGCTCACTTATATCTAGATTGGAACTCATCTTGCTATCGCCGGCTTTGAGGAACAAATGTTTAGTAGGGACATCCAAGACACCTTTCTCAAGGTCATCCACTTGGTTGCCTTGCATCCTCCGGCTTTCTTTGAGCTCCTGTACCAGTTGCTGTAGCAGCTCGTTCGTGTATGACGTGGAGTTGGCGTGCTTTTTAGAGGCAGGTTTGCTTTGAGGACTCTCTTTGTCTTTCGGAGAACGGACCGTTTCGAAAATTAGCGCTCTAAATTGTTTTATGAGTTCTCCAACTTCGGAGAAAACGTATCTGAAATAGAAAATCAAACATGGAAATTATGAGTTTGCAAATAAACTATTTTCTTTTCTTTGTTTATCCTAAAATATGAAAGATTGTCAACAGGGCAAGAAAACATTTCTGTATTTGCTTATTATATTTCGAAATGTACGTTGAACGTAGTTTTAAAAAGCAGTACAATGGTTATAGAGTAGGCCTACACAGTGAAGCTGAAAGTCACTACATGCTGTAGCATTTTATATTGTCCCATGTCATCTCTTAAATGCAGACGAGTCTTGAAGAGTGCTGAAAAATGATTCTTTGGCATCAGTCTTAAAAGACGTACAAGAAATGCAGGTGGTTTTTTTACATTGATTGATTCTACGCTGGAATGACTCAAAGACGGTAAGAGATAGAAACATTCTGTTTTCTACTGACTAATTCTCATCCATTAAGTTTTGCGGGGGTAACAACATCAATCGGTTTCATTAACACACTGCGCGACAGCGTCAGTTTGGTCGAACAGGCCCCAATCTCTAGCGCGCAGAATGGATGCTAATCTTGCATTCATCGAGTGCGTTTACATTATTAAATATATCGTGCTCCTGCATGTCTGAGAAAAATCCAAATGAGCACTGCTAGAAAAGCTAAATAGAAATCTCAATCAGAATTTGGTATCAAAATTTGGTAGAAACTAGTAATGTTAATTACTATAACAACAAGGAGAGCAAGTAGTGGAAATATGAACAGCATTTAGCCCTGTCAATACAAAAAGACGACTTCATTAATTTGATGCTCCCCGAAACATCCACCGCTGTCTAACTTCAAACAATAGAACACAAATTTCTTTTCCGTAAGATATAAAGCTAGGGTTAGGCAAGTATTATTCCTTTTGGAAGAACAGTTTTAACTATCCTATTTTTGCCTTACGATGGTTCCCAGCAAGATTTCATTTTGGTATACCAGCGCGCTCCTTTGACGCCGTGACCAAAAAAGGGCTTTGCTCTGTTCACTGCTTTTTAAATGGCCTTCCCTATCAACATAATCATATAGATTACCCTAGACAAAATTTAAATGGTCAATGATTGATGTACAAAAACCTGTTTACTGTACTTTCATCTCTTTCCCTTTTAGAGTTATTACAGTGTAGAATCGATCAATATAAAAATTATCTTGTATGTTACCAAAGAAAGATCAATACATTTCCCTGTTTACCCGACGTCTCGTGGCATAGTTTTCTGTTTCCATGGAAACATGCAATGACAAGTTCGTAGCCTTTACAAATGTAGTAAATGTGGAATGAAATAGACAGCTTCGAATATTCTTAAAAAGACCACGCCTTATATAACTCGTTTTGGAGTGTAGAGTACACAGTTGTGAAAATGAGCAAACATTTAAGGTCTTCCTTTCCCCCACTAAACTACCATGAACCGTGCCAAAAATATCTGAAGTCTGGTTGAGTATTGTCATTTTTACAACTTTTTGTATTGCCACACGCGTGACAAACTCTTTCGAATCCTTTAAGATCCTAGATTGCAGTACCTCTGTTGGAGAGCCACTTTCATCCTTGTCTGGAATGTAGAAGACAAACAAACACACACACACAGATACACACACACACACACACAAACACACACACACACA
This sequence comes from Phyllaplysia taylori, assembly GCA_032273245.1. NCBI lineage: Eukaryota > Metazoa > Mollusca > Gastropoda > Aplysiida > Aplysiidae > Phyllaplysia > Phyllaplysia taylori. The sequence continues at coordinate 13,768 of JAUKPP010170386.1, forward strand.
CACACACACACACACAGACACACACACACACACATGCACAGAGGGGGGGGGGCAGAGAGAGAGAGCGAGAGAGAGCGAGAGAGAGAGAGAGAGAAAGAGAGAGAGAGAAAGAGTTTAGCCTTTTATATATTTTATTATATTAATATTTTTTTCTCTAATTGGTTAAAAGCCTTGCTCAATTATCATTTTATTGACTTTCAGCCTAGCACCCATTGCAAATACAGTCTATTTTGGGCACATTTACTGAGTTAGAATGTATTTGCCTTGCTCTGGGGTGGGTTGGAAGAGCTCGTAAATGACACGATCATATAAAATGGCATAACTATAATATTATCAGAACTAAAATTTTACACCACATTGTCAAAAATAACTACAACTTACTTGATACCCAACCATCCAAGAATGCCATTTTTGCGTTCCAATTTTCTTTTCTCTTTCTTCTCCTGCTCCTTCCTCTCCTTTTCTAAATCTTCTTTCGTCTTTTTCTTGGGCACCTCCCTGGTCCCCCAAGAGACCACGTGTAGGTTGGTGAGGAAGTAGATGGTGAGGACGAGATATCCAGCCGGTATGCAAATAAAATAAAGAGCTCCAGGGACCAAACAGCCCAGCTCTCGTGGGTGCATGAAACCGGACGTGATGAAGATGACGCTCAACATAACCTGGGGAGGTATGTATATATATGTGTGTGTGTGTGTGTGTGTGTGTTTGTTTGTGTGTGTGTGTGTGTGTGTGTGTGTGTGTGTGTGTGTGTGTGTGT
>JAUKPP010170497.1:0-14524 GCA_032273245.1 Phyllaplysia taylori
TCGCCCTGCCCCCACCCCCACCCCTCCACCCCTCGCCCCTCCCCCACACGCTTCTCTCCTTTCTTAGCGCGTGCTCATCCATACACACACACACACACACATACAAAAGAGCTCCATTTCTTACACCGGATGCTGTTTTTTCCGTATGAAATGTGAAAGAAGTGGCTCCCCATGTTCATAGAATTAAATAGTTTTCGTGATTTGGCCAATCCCCACAAAGAGCTCCCTTTTTTTTACACCGGTTGCTATCTATATCTACTATCTCGATGGTAGAGACATGGTAGAGCATGACGTAATCGTTATTGTCTCCTCTTGCTCGTGGTGTTCCATGACTTTCTGTATATGCCCGTGTCTTAAATGACCTAACATTGTTGTGGGGGACGTAAAACTGATAACCAAACCAAACCAAATTTTCCGTATACATGTAGTAAGATCTGTTCCGATTTTCAGGAATGGCCAGTCATCATCCGGATTTGTGTTGCAAATTTGCAAATCCATGCAATCAGTCGCTTGTCAATAAAGCGGGAACAGAGATGTCGGTCTTTTTCTCACTGTCAGACGATAGTCAGCATGAATGATTTTTGTGACCTATATGTAGGAGATCCTGGGTTTGAATCCTGGGAGTAAAACGATATTTTTTCAGAGCTTACATGGCTCCGACACCGGTCCTATCGGAGAAGGGTCAAAACAAGATAGAGATAAAATACATTAACAAACTTGAATGATTTCTCACGTAATCTGTTGCCGAGGTACTAAATTTGAATCACTTGTTCATTTCTTTGACTGCAATGTTTTGCTCGATCATTTTTTTGCTCATGCATGGTTTTGGTGGGATTTTTAACAAGTTGATTTGGATGTCAAATTTTAAGTCAATAATAGCTCTGTACTTTTTCAAGATGTGTAGGTAGAAAATAGGAAAGGTGTCGATTTTTCTTATAAATCCTGAAATGCAGATATATATATGAACCAACCCTATCTCTATTCTGTTATTTAACAGCTTACATACAGGGCAGAACAACTGGATTTCAGGCTTCTTTTTTTTTATCTTTGCTAGCTGGCACTTCTATAGTACAGTATACAGCTATAATGATATTGTCCGATCACTTATACATGTGTTTAATCTTCTTTGGGTTATGTTCTACTGACAACTTTTGGCAATTTTGGGGATATTTGTCTATAGAATAAGCTTTATTCACAGCAGATGAGAAATATTATTTTACTAGTTGTTTGAATTGATGGCTTTTCATCTCTCCCCCGTTATTTCTCGCTATTTGCTATTTTTCTCATCCTCAAATAAAAGCTTTCCAGCTTTACACAATAATATTTCTTTGTTAATAGATTTAGGCTGAGAATGGTCGGACTAGTGTGTGTAGGTAGGACTTAAAGAAAGCAAAATTACTCGATACAGTTTTATCTTACTTGGTGAGTAAGAGAGAGAGAGAAGAAAAGAGAAAAAGCATTAAGACAGAAATTGGTACCTAAATTTTCCTGTAAAAAGGGCAAATAAGGATTTTTATTTATCTTACCTTAATAATCAATGACACATAATTTTTTTCATCGCCCATCCAATTCATTGATCGTAAAGCGCATAGAGCCTGCTTTCGAGCGGGAACATTTGCTATATAAATGCTATCTATATCTATATAATCATAATTTGTAAAGTGTTTGCTACTGCTACATTTTGAAAAATGATTCTGTGTTTTACATCAACAATTCAAGAGATTACTGAATGCTTTCCACTGACTTCTGATAACAAAAAGATTTTGTTTCTTTTTTAAAAAATATGAAGTTATTTATTTATGGAAGCACCAGCATCTTTGGTTGTTAGAAATAATTTGATCACACACACACATGTTGTTTTCATTTCTTCACTTCACTTCATGTTGGTTATTATTATGTACTAAAAAGGTTTTTTGGCCAGTTTTCTGTCTGGACACTACAGTTTATCTTATTTTATTTATCTAACTTATCATATTTATCTTATCATAATCTTATCTTATCTTGGAGAAACGTGTATGAGAAAAAAGCAAGGGCCTTAAACTTAAGTTTTAGATTCATAACACTTTGTATTTTTAAAAGATAGCCAACATTTATCTTATTTTATCTTCCTATTTTTTTTTTTAGATTAATAAACTGTAACTAAAACATATTCAGTCGTCTTTAACGATAGCCAACGTTTTTTTCTTCTATCTTTTTATCTTTTAGATTGATGGACTGTGGCTAAATGATACTAGGTCGTTTTTTAACGATAGCCAACGTTTATCATAATTGACATAATATCTATCTTTTTCTTATTTCTAAAAAACTATCAATTCTAAGTATATATTCTATGCATGTGTTCTACAGATTGAAAGGCTATAGCTAAAACATACTAACATACTAAGTCTCAAGTAATTTCTATGCATATTGTGTGCTTCAGATGTCACTGGCCGCTCACGTGCAGGACCCGTGCGAAGGCGGAAAATTCACCCCAGAACGTCAGGAGATTATTCAGATGGTCAAGTGTAGGATGCAGAGCCAGGGGTTGCCATTGGAGGAATATCATAAGAGTGAGTGGTGGGCCTTATGGTGTGTTCTTGATGTTGTTGTTGTTGTTTCTGTTGCTGCCACTGGAAGATTACTATAAGTATTAGTTGGGGATGGAGGAGGTCATGAAGGGATAGAGTTGCTGTCGTTTCTATATAACTTTAAAAACTCAATAAAACAAACATAAGAATTCAGGACTTGCCCCATAGATTATCTAAGAATATTTTGAGCAGCATTAAACATTTTTCCACCTACCCCTCCCCAGAACCTGTTTATTGTATGTTTGGGGTTTTTTGCAGGGGGAAGTAAAAATAGTGTTTAATTTTGGGTTATTTTTTTGTTTTTTACAAAAAAAGTTTGCCTCATGTGGATTTTCGTGACAGAGAAGTGCTGCTAACGCAGCACACAAATGGCAACCCTCAGGGAAACTTAAGCCTGCTTGAGTGCTTAAGTAAAAACCAAAAACAAAAAGAGGCTAAAACAGCTGAGGCAGGCGCCTCTATGAATAGCCCACTCCTTACTACTAATGCCCTATATTATATGCGAGTTTTGAAGTAAAGCAAAAGAATCTAGACTTTATACATTATTTAATTTTTGTCATGATTTCCAGATGAAGTGAGCGACCGGCGTTCCACAATTTCCTATGTCATCATCAACCCGAGTTATGATCTCAAGCTGGAGCCTGGTGATATTGTGTAAGTACTTGGTGGTTGGTTGGTTTGGAGTTGTTTTACGGCCCTTGCAACACTGTAAGGACATTTACATGACAGGCTATTTCGATTATATTACCCTGCCTCGTTAGGGTCAACCTGGGCTGAGAGGGGAAAATCCCAGGAGAAAAAAATCCCAGATCGTCCACGCTTGGCATCAAATTCGGGTCATACGCATGGCAGGCGAAGAGCCTAGCCATTACACCACAGCGCAGGTCTTTGCATTGAAATGACGCCGCAGTGTTCATAGTGGGGTAGGATATCAACAAAACAAACAAACAAATGGGGTTTAAATAAATAACATGGATCAAGACAACAAGCATTCTGGTACTATTTGCCTGAATACTTTGCAATGGAAGTTCCAGAGAGGATAAGATGTATGGGTTAATATTCATGGCCTGGTTTAGTAAATAATGCTTATAGTAATAATGTATTGCATTTAAATAGTGCATTTCCCAATTACTGTTTTTTTGCACTTTGCAATCTTATTTTGGCTTGATATCCCTTGGAACGCTGTAGTAGTCGTAAGCAGTTGTTATTTAAAGAGGCGCCAGTCTTCCCTTGCAATATTGTAAATTCATGTAAGGAACGGGCTACTTTGACCCTGTCTGTCCGAGCCAACTTGGGCTTAGAGGGACAAGTCCGAGCAGAAAAACGCAGATTGTAGGCACGTGAGATCAAACTCAGGTCTTTCACATGATACGCAAAGAGTCTAATTCCTCTTCCCCTCCTACGTAAACATGAATACACATAGCGAAAAAAGACCCCAATAGGACATGCATAGACAAAGCACAAATGGAATGACCCTCAAGGGAAAAAAATACTACAGTATACCAAGGGGCTAAAACAGCGAAAGATGCTGGTGCCTCTATAAATAAATAACTGTAAACAAACTAACTAGCAAAGAGTCTAATCATTATTTGGCAGACGCCAGTTTTATAAATGTGAATTTTGGTGACAGTAGAAATAAGATCAAGTTTGCTGCAGGTTCGAGGAAACAGTCAGCTCAGATCATAATGATAATAATAATAGAAATAATAACAACTTTATTCATTCCCATGGGGAAATTTGGATTACAACATTGTGCATACATGTACATACAACAAATCACATTTCTTTAACAATACTAACATTACATATGTACATGGTGCACACATTGAATGACGAGATGATTTCACTAACATTCACTCACTCCATTTATTGGCATGTTTTTGCCGTTCGCCACCGAGCAGCGCCCGAGTGAGCTAGGGTTGACGTGTCTTGCTCAAGGACACATCGCAGTGGCCATCCATTCAAACAGTGGCAACATCCAGAGTTGCTTGACATTTCTAAAGAACCAGAACTCACTAACCACTTAACTACAGTCAAACCTGTCTAAGACGACCACCGAATATCGAGAAAAAAGTGGTCGTTTTAGACAGGTATTCATCTTTGAGAGGGATAATATATAAGAAATGTTGTTTGGGGTCGTCTTGAACAGGTGGTCGTTTAAGCTGGTTCAACTGTACTGGGCCCCCAGATCACGACGACTTTGTAACTGTTTTGCCACTTTTTCTCCTCCAGATATGTGATTCGTCCAAGCTCCCTATCACCTCAACCATCGCCGCTCACAGACGAGAGGAAATTGTTAGGACAGGAAAAGCGGCAAGAGCCTCCAGGTGCGGACGTTGACCCTTTCAAGGACGGAGGAGGAAGTGACGCTGAGAATGACGACAGCTGCGATGATAATCTCGTATCCAAAGCCTCGCAGGATTCTGCAGTGTCTGCTCCACCACAGGTAATTGGGGGGCTCTCGTGGTCTAGAGGTAGTGGTGTCTGCCACTCATGCCAATGGTCGTGGGTTCGAAACCAGGGCTGTGCAGGCATGCTATCCCAAATAAATTTCTTCTACTTTTTCTCTTTCTATGCCTAGTCTACTCTTTCAACTAATTTTCTAACTATTCTTCTCAGTCTCTCCCTTGTCTCCTCCTACTACTTGCTACTCTTGTTGCCTGTCTTGCTTCTCTTCTCTTCTTCCTTGTCTAATCCTTCCCCTTCAACCACACCCCTGATCTTACGGTAGGTAAGATCAAACACCTAGTCTTCTCGGATATGGACGATAAACCTCGGCGACCCTGTGTGTACGTTGGGCATGTTAAAGATCCCTTGGTGATTGAAAATTGAAAAGAGTAGGCCTATTAGGCTGCTGTCCGGGCAAAATTCAAATTTAATCCCTAGCCAAGAAATACTTTGGAATGGTGCTGGGCGCTGAAATGACCTTGTAGAGTCAATGGAGCCCTAAAACCCAAACCAAAAAATAAACAGGTAATTGTTTGAGAGAGGCTTGCCAGTGACTGTGGTGTAAGGGTTAGGCCTTTTGTCTTTCACACAGCGGACATGAGTTCAATTGCCATGGACGAAGTCTCTGTCTTTCTGCAGGGATTTTGTGCCCCTCTCAGCCCTAGTTGCCTCTGATAGTCAGGATGAAAGTAGTCCACCTCTAAAATACTGTAAAAATGGGGGTTTTTTTGCGCAGACTTCTTTTTCACAAAATTGAGACAAACCAGATTCCCCAAGTTTATCCCCTTCCGTAAGCATGTTCACTGATTATTTTGCACTGCGTTCTTCCGAAGAATTTCAGGGGGTTGCTATTTTTGCGAATTTTATCCGAAAAACATGAAAATTAAAACCATATAAGAGCAGTCATTATTTTTATTATTTCTTTTCTCGTTTCAGCTGCCGGTTATTTTCTATGGCAACGAGTCGCCTCACCACAAAGCCTCATCCAGCATGCCGGAGAACTTACAACAGTACCAGCATTACCTGCGGAAGGGAGGCAGCCACCACCCGCATCACCACCCTCACCCCCACCCCCACACGCGGAGACAAGAGGGGGAGGAGGAGGATGATGAACGAGGAGAGGAAGGGTCGCCATCGTTGGTCTACCAGGTGCGACGTCCAGACAGCGTAACCATAGCAACACACCAGGATAGCAGCGGAGAACAAATCACCCATCATCACCACCAGCAGGGCGGCTCGTCCCCGTACACGCTTGACACGCCTAACACACCGAGTCCAACGACAATGACAGGCAACGGTGTGCGAGGAACAATTGTTTGAGGCAGACCTGTAAAAATTCCTACAATTGTCTGATTCTCAACAATTTTACCGCCTTCCAAAGTTCCGACGGTCTTCTTAGGGAGACGAACATTTGACTGTCAACTTTTTAGGCTGTACAGCCCGGCAAAATTTTCAGACAATTTTGTGAGCGAACATTGACAGGTCTGTTAAGGCTCTCATCTACAACAAAATCTTGCATGGAGTGCTGATATGACCTTATAGTGTCGATGGAGCTGTAAAACCCTAAACAAACAAAATGTCGCGAGTTCCAGAAGTTGGTCTCAGCTTCTTTCTTTCATTAAAGGCACGCACATTTTTTGTTTGCATTGTCTTTCTGTGAAAGAGGTAGTACTTCTGTATCAACTAAGTGACTGTTTAGGGTCTCATCTACAACAAAATCTTGCACGGAGTGTTGATATGACCTCGCAGTGTCAATGGATCTGTAAAACCTTAAACAGACAAAATGTTGTTACTTCCAGCAGTTGGTCACAGCTTCTTTATTTCATCGAAGGCACGCACATATTTTGTTTGCATTCTCTCGAAGTGAACGAGGTAGTGCTTCTGGATGCCGAAATGACCTTATAGAGTCGATGGAGCCTTAAAACCCTAACCAAAACCAACAAAGGTAGTACTTCTGCATTAACGAAGTGACTGTTCTGGTTCTTTATTCTATTTGCAAAGACCCTTTGCTTATCATTCAGCCAATCCGGTGTCTGTGGTGTAATGGTTGGGCTCTTTGCCTATCATGCGGAAGAACCCAATTTAATCCCACCTCCAGATAAGCATCTGCATCTTTCTGCAGGGATCTTCTCCCTCTCAGCCCGGGTTGGCCCTCACAGACAGGGTTGAAAAAGCCCTTCTCTTTAAAAAAATTACCTTATAGTGTTGCAAGGGACATCAAATTACTTATGGAAACATTCGCCAGGTCTTAAGGCATGTTGTAAAGGTGAAATCTTACAGCCTGATGGCAAATAGAGTTTTGTAGATTTTATGTGGCTGCCACTTTTTTTGGAGTTTGAAAAACCACCCATATCAACCCTGATATTTGCCAAACTGACATGCCTTTTGTAGTAGTAAGCAGTAAGTTATTTGATAAAGCCCCGGCCTTTGACTGTTTTAGCCTTTTATGTTATGACCTATTCCTTTTGTGCCAGAGTTTTTCGTGGTCATGATAGGCCGAACACCCATACAGGATAAGGAGGGGACGGTCATTTGTTCTTTAATACTGGCATTTAGAAACTGATATCCTACTCGATGAAAATAGTAAGAACAACGGGATTACCCGGAGAGGAGGGGGCAGATCTGCACCTAAATGCGCTGCAATAAAAGCAACCCTGGGCTTTTCTAGCATAAAATCGAGTAAGGGATTTAACTAATCTGTTGTGCTCTTCTCTACATATATATTTGTCTCTTTGGTGGATGAGTTTCCCTTCCAGTCAACCTAAAGCCATTATCAATGCAATAATATCTTTTCATAAACTACTATGAAATATAGATTTTGTGTGTTCAAATATGTATGTTGAAATGTATGTACTTGCACCACCGTTGGATGTTTCTCTCAAAGTTATAGAAAAGGAAAGATAACTGAAAATGGCAGTGCTTTGGAAAAGTGCACAGAAACATACTGATTAATTCTTGCACTTTTTAACCTCTCTCTCCTCCTCCTCCCCCACCACCCCTCTCTTCCTTGTTGATACAATTGTATGTGAGTACTTGCACTTTTCTGCTGGCTCTTAGCCCGAGTTGGCTCTGATGGAGTCCAATTAGCCAGTCCTGTAAATGACCTTACAGTGTTGCTTGGGGTGTTCAGCCAAAAAACAGAAACCATCTGGTTTCATTGAATTTTCTTCCTTCAGTCTTCCTCGTAGGCCTACTAGGTGGTACGTAAGCGCTCTTGTGTAGTCTGCTCCTTCTACCCCTAAGTATTGCTGTTGTCTTAATCCACCCCCTGCCCGGAAATAACCTTACAGGGTTGATAGTGCTGTGAAAACCCAACAAAACGCTAACATGCAACCTTCCCCTTTTTCAATATCTTGTATTTTATTATATATTTCATTTTTCTTTCAGCGTATCCTTTTTTTTTCTTTTATCCATTTTCTCTTCATTCCTTCGTTTATTCTTTTGTTTTTTCTTCCTTTTTGAAAGAAGGCCACTGTCGTCTGAAATACAATAATCATGATTTTTTTTTTTTACAAGGAAGAAGTAAAGATTACTGCTTAGAAAATATAACAAACAGTTTGATAAGCCATCAGTGTAATGTTATGGTTGTCAATTTCTCCATTGACAAACCAAAAATTATAAGGTACCAAGTAATAATTTGAAGTTAGAAGTTATTCATTTATAGTGGTGCCAGCTTCTTGAGCTGTTTTAGCCTCCCCAAGTAATACATTCTAACACCATAGGCTTACACTATATTCTGCAGTCACCATATCATCACCATTGCTTTTCTCAGCTTAGACCTAGGTACAGGCCACATACAAATATTTTCCACTTTTCCTATCCCAGACTAGGTTCTTAACATTAACCCATGTCTTTCCCACTTTTCTGTAATTTCCTGCACAGCCTATGATATTATATTTGTTTTGGGCTTTGTTGTAAATGCAGTTTCATCGACTCAATCATTCGTTGGCACCCACCAGGGTTGTGCGAGATCATACGACACAAGGGCAGCTCATGATTTATCTGTTCTACTTCATGTCCGTCTCGGAATTGTTTTCTTCTATATCCAAGCTTTATTTGAAATAAGCTTGTGATATCTTACATCAGTATAGTGACTGGTGCCTGTGGTGTAATGGTTAGGCATCTAACCTATTATATGAAAAACTCAAGTTCGATCCCACATGCGGACAATCTTGTTTTTCTGCTGGAATTTGTCCCTCTCTGCCCGGGTTGGCTCTGGAGGGGCATGGTTGAAATGGCTCATCTCTTAAATAACCTTACAGTGCTGTAGGGGACATAAAACTGGTAACCAAACCAAACCCATCACCACAAGGCCTACCTACCTACCTACCCCACCACGTTCATAAAATGGACAGCCTTGTCACAACTTTTGTCTCATTCTATCATCATTACATACGCCAGTTGTTTTGGTAACCGTGGAATTGCATTTACGTACCGCATATCCCCGTTCGAATGCAGGATTAATGTACTTTACAATCATCAAGTATTGAATTGTTAGTTAGTTTAAATTTAGTTGTTTATAGAGGCGCCAACATCTTTGGCTATTTTAGCCTCAAGTATTGGAAAACACATTAAAACGACACACCTGCCTTGTAAATTGCATTCCACAAAAATGCAATGTAGGCTATCTTTATATCTATCTTTGAAAATTGTCTTTAATGGAGTTGTAAAGTGAAGTTTCAACGTTTCATTGTCGATTAATGTTCACCCATTATGGAATATTAAGGGAAATCCTCTCAAACAGTGATACCTGGGCGGAGAAATGGGGTTATTTTCCTGGGTTTCTTTTTTTTTCAGTTTTACTATTTCGTTGGTTGTTTTGCAAAGAGACGAACACCCCACTACAACCTTTGTAGTATTCACCCTTATGCAAAAAATCAACGATTTGTCCTATTTTACTTCTATAACCTTAAAATGTCAAAATTGAAACACCTTTCTGATACCACCAGGGAATTCTCCCACCAGCTATAACTTGATATTTTTTCGCCTCGCCTGATCTACTTGTTCCTTGTTGGACTTTGTATGTTTGGCACCAGCAGCAGTTTATTTCTCCACCACTCAACTTTGTTGGCAAAATAATTGACAATACTCCTTGTGTTCAACGTCTAATGGATAATCTGTTTACTAAATAATGTTACCTTTTTTGTACATACATTTTTCTGTCTCTAATATGTTTATAGACATTGTCTCACATTTTACTGGCGCTGTGGTGTAATGGTTAGGCTCTTTGCCTGTCACGTGGAAGACCCAAGTTCGATCCCATGCGCAGACAGTTACTTTTTTGTACATGTATATATATATTTTTCAATTTATTCAGAAATTTGTTGTGTTTCTTTTGACTTTTTCTTGTTTAGTTTTTTTAGCGTTAAATTTTACAATTATATGTTGTTTTAAGAAATGTTGCTTTGCTTTTATGTTTGTGTGCATTAACTATCTGTTTTATTCAAGAGGATTGCATAGCATAATATAGTGCTTTCACCTTATTTGAAAGATTTGTGTGTGATATATATATATAATCTTTTACATATCATTTGATTTGCTTGTTTGGTTGTTTTTATTTTTTTCATCATTCTGTGATATCTAACTTGACTACTTTTGTGCTGTAGGCGAAATTCTTGATTCTGCGCTAAAGTCTGTAGAATTTTCAGTCCAGTGACAGTTGATTAGCCGTAGATTTGCCAAATAATTGTAGCTACCGTACCGCAGTGTCACCATTTTGCTTGCTTTCTGTCAACTCACGTTTTGAAAATATCTGATTTGGCCACACTAGGATGTTTTTTAAACATCGCGACAAAAGTCTTTTCCAAGCAAACGTAGGTTTATGAGTAAATTTTGAAGTAGTGGGTTGTTTTTTTCTTTTAATTCTATTTGTATTTTTTCTGCGTTTTGATGGTTCTATAACAGACCCATTCATGATTTCAGTTAACATGAGTCCATGAGTTTTTCTTTTGCTATCCTAGGATGAAATAGAGCATGAAGTCATTGCAGTTTGCTATCTGCGTATAATCCAAAACTCAGAAGCCCAGTTTTTAATCCTCATCATTGATTGTTTTGCATAAGGGTAAATAGTATAAATGTTATAGTGGAGTATTTGCCTCTTTGCAATACAACCAGTGTTATGATCCATTTTAATTTAAACACCTGTGCCCAGTGAAAACCATAATTTTCCTACATTTCTCAATCAAGAATGTAAGTTTTCGGTGCTGCCTTGCAATTGCTATCTGTGTATTTGTAGTGCAAAGATAGCCTACGTCTTCTTCTTCTTCAGTGTTTTCCCACTAAAAAATAGAGAAATGGATGATCCAGGCAACAGCAATAAGTTATGGAATAAGTTACCCTTGATAATTTTATCCTGACCATGAGTTAGAAAATACTCACTCTTTATGTTTATGTTGTGAAAGATCGGGCAACCTTCCCCTGTATTGCCTTATCATAATGATATCTTCTGAAATGATTGTCTTGTATAGAGCAGAGATGCAATAGGGAGATGCACTGCCCTTATAATGTAATACAGTAGTCTCCACCTAAATTTAAGGTGCTCGGGAGTGCTGAAAAACTTGCATTTAGGCGGAGCGTGCATTTATACACACAAATTATATAGTAAAATATCCGTCAAAATCATAATGATAGTGTGCATTTGAGCGGCGTGTGCATTTATTTGGCGTATATTTCGGCAGAGACTACTACATGGATATTGATAGACGTGTTTTGACTTCTCAAGATTTTGAGGCAATTAATTTATGGGTGGATGGGATGTTCTATCAACTTACTTAAAAATAAAGTGAAATCCTCCTGATGTTAATTTCTGACCTCATAGTCATACTCTCCCAATAACGGTTTAGAATTCTAACAAAATGGTTTTCCTCGTAACCCAAGAGGCCTAAAGTCTTTCATTGCAGAAAAATACTTCCGATCCTCTGTATAGGTTAGTACAAGACTAAAATAGCGTCAACAGAAAATAAGCATGTGAATTTCTGTTGACCACAATAAGCACGATGTGTTGCTGTAAGTTTCTGTGGACACTTTTCTTGGCGAGTTATAGTCTATAAGAATTCAGTGTCTATGCTTATACTTTTGTATCTTATCTCTTTTGTACTGTTTGTATTTTCACATGTGTTACAAACTCTGTCGTTCCTTTGGGATCCCAGATTGCAGTATCTCTGTCGGAGAGCCAGTTTCATCCTGGTCTGTTTATACTTTGTCACATCCAACTTGTAAAATGTACATAGAAATTATGTTGAAGTTCTCATCACATATGTACTCACTCTTATTCTCATCATCGCTGGTGCCACAGTAACGTAACGGTTTTTATTAATGTTATGATTCATACTGTTCTAGTGACAAAAACGGACAGTGTTTTTTTATACACGTAATACTGATTCATCAACACATATTTCTTGTGCTACTGGAAAAATAGGTTTTTTCCCTTGGTTAGAAATTCGCAAAAGTAAAAACCACTTGGAATTTTTCCTTCTTCTTTCTATCCTTGCTATGATAATATCTTGTTACTAGTAACAGCGAAATTTGCGAAAATTAAAACCTCGCAAAAGTGGTGTTTCTCAATTTTGCGGGAAAAAACATCCACATGAAAAAAACATTTTTACAGTATTTGTAACATGTATGATCATGTTGTGCCTATTGAATGTTACCATGACGACTCCCAGCTGTGAACACTCATTGGTTTTTATTCCCTATTATGTTCGGAATCCTAAAAATGTGTAAATTCTGATTATTGGTGATTGTAAATGGTTTACTCAAGCATGCATGCTTGCACAAACACACACAGACACACACACGGCTCACCGACGTTGTGGTGTAATCGTTAGGCTCTTCACCTGTCATGCGGAAGATCTGAGTTTGACCCCGAGTAGGGGCGATCAGGGTTTTTTTCTGCTGGGATTTTTTCCCTTTCAGTTTCAGCCCGGTTGGCCCTGATAGGCAGGGTAGAATAAGCCCACCTCTTAAATGACCCTACAGTGTTGCAGGGGACGTAAAACTGGTAGCCAAACCTAACCAAACACACACAGACTCACACACTAGGCTCACACACACACACACACACACTCACCAACACCAATGCCTGAGGTGCATTGGATATGATCTTAAATGTAGCCTGCCTCTTAAATGACCTTACAGTGTTACAAGGGGCATAAAACCAATATGTATATACCTGTGTGTTTTATACTACTATTACATGTATTTTGTTATTGTTATGAGAAACATTACTGTACAGTGTACTGATATCTTGCCCTGGGTCTGTACAAATTTACTCGTGATTTCCCTGTAAAGCGTTAAATGCCCATCGCTGGTTGCTCTGTATCATAATTGATATCCTTTGTGTCTTCAATTTGGTTGTGTCATCTGTGGTGTAGTGGTTAGGCTCTATCATGCGGAAGACCCGAGTTTGATCCCACATGCAGACGATCTGTTTTTTCTGCAGGGATTTAATCCCTCTCTTCCCATGTTGGCCCTGGCAGGCAGGGTCAAAGTAGCCCATCTCTGAAATGACTTTATAGTATAGTGTTGTGAAGGACGTAAAACTGATAAGCAACTCCAACATTTGTCCACTCACTGTGTTTCAGTATTGTTTAATGAGAATGACATTGCACTTGAACATCAATGTATTCCACAATGAAACTGGAAAGATGAAATGTATTACGTGTATCGTTTTTTTTATTATAAACACAGTGAAGAAATATTTGGTTTGTTGCCATGGCTCGCAAAGCGGTACAGAAACATGAGAGATATCGCACTACCACATTACATGCCCAAGTATTCATTTTTATAAAGAAGAAGGCTACATGAGTGCATAAGTATGAGATATAAAAATTATTTATGCTTTTGTGTGATCTTTTCTTTTTGTTACTCCAAATGCCACAAGCAACAAATATTGAAAATACTCTGCATGGAAACCCTGAGCAACTCAGGAAGACATCCCAATTCTGATTCATAACATCAAGTCGATGGGCAAGAGCTCAAATAACTGCTGGATCGGAAAAGTAAAGTAAAGTACGTTACTCCAAACCAATAATGCATACATTTTTAGTTCCTAGTGAGTTCCAGCCCAAGAAAAAGCAGAGGGAGAGATACTCACCAAAGAAAAATTGTGCATGTTATCAATTTCTCAGTAAGGAGGATTATTTATTGTCTGTGGTGTAATAGTTTGGTAGTGTACTTTTCAACAAAAGTGTCTTCACTGTTTCTTAAGTTTTATTAAGAAATGTGTCATACTGCACTTGTGAACTTTCTGATTTGGTGACAAATATTTCGTCACTTTCTATACTTTTCATTTTCAGATGCATGTATCAAGAAAAAACAATTTTTTAGTGTTGCAATGACTTATATTATTTTAAATCACTTAATACATTTCAAAACGCTATATATGGGAGTATTCTTATTGCAAATAAATTAAATCAGCTCTCATTTTT
Source organism: Phyllaplysia taylori (assembly GCA_032273245.1). NCBI lineage: Eukaryota > Metazoa > Mollusca > Gastropoda > Aplysiida > Aplysiidae > Phyllaplysia > Phyllaplysia taylori. The sequence continues at coordinate 14,444 of JAUKPP010170497.1, forward strand.
CTGAATCATCCTTTCTTAAAAAAATTTAGTCCTCAGGGAGACAATTATTTCGTTTTCGGGCTTCTTTTTTTGCGCATCGCT
>JAUKPP010170608.1:5000-14522 GCA_032273245.1 Phyllaplysia taylori
AGCTGGTTTTTAGAGCTTTGGAAGAAGTGCATTGGCTTGGTTACAGCTCATGTGAAAGTAAATTGTGAAGAAAAATTACAGATGCAAACTTGTCTTTGCACGCACATACAAAGGATGCTTTAATGTCAGCGGACTCCACGGCACCAATCTGCACATGCAGCCTGTTGAGCTTCGATTCCAGGTTCTGGCGAAAACAGCCAAAGATGCTGGCGTCTCTATAAACAACCAACTTTGATTCTAGGTAGGGCCTTAACTTGGTAGGCGAAATCCGAAAAGATCATCCGTATATAATTCAATCATTTTACAAGTGGTATGAGCCGAAATCAAACCTCTTAAATTAAGACTCAGCCCTGTGTATCACCTGATTTGCCTATACTACGATAATTATTATCTTGATAACCATATCCGGCTCATGTGACTTTCAAGGGCATAAGGCACCAATGTGAATCTCTTCTATAAAGAATCGCTTTCAGGCTTGTATTTTTGTTGTTTTCTTTGCCTGAAAGAAGAAGATATGTATGTAATCCCATGCTACACATTTTTTTTTAAAATCCAAAAAGTCCATTTCTCATAGAACAGAAATTGTTCATTCAGTTGTTCCGATTTCCCAAATCAGGATATCTATTAATCCTAAATTATCTTAACCAACTCATACCCTGCCTTCGCCTTCACGTGCTCCCCTTCCCATATCGTATATTGGGCAAGTAGGGCCTATGTAAAAACAGAATGAGAAGGTTTGAACTTGACTGCCTTGTGATCCCTTGAAGTCCTTTACACATTTGTTATTGCCACTGGTGCAGATAATTATGAAAAAAAACAACTACAGCTTTACTTTTGTAAGATCTGTACTTTGCAATAAAAACTGCAGACATTATGTGTTGTGTTACGATCATAGGTGAGCATTGCAGCGATTCAACTTTTGTTCAAACAATCGCTCGAGTAATCGAACAAATTCTTAAATGTTTCAACCTACTTCGGGTAAAACAAAATTGTCTTGTTCTCACAACACTAGAAAGAATCGATACCCCTTGCTCCTGTCCTAGCAGTTTCAAACTTTTGAAAATACAACTTTCTTTTGTGTGTACGTAATTGGTTGCCAAAACCCTTCCTGACAGAGCAATTGTGTAGTAACCCCTTCGGCCCTTCTGTCTCGGCGGACCATGGCCGCGCCAGTGTTTTCACACTTGTGAATGGCGTCTAGAATGGCTCAAAGCTTGTTGCTCGCGTGTCAGACCGTACTCCAGTTGTTGTAGAAAAAGGTGAATGACCACTTAAAAAACAGTTTACTTTTGCCGTCTCTCTTTTCTGCGGTTTCTTTAACTTCGTTTGGCCACTCCTGCTGTGTCACCGAAACGCAGTTCTTTTGCCGGCATCTGCGGTGTAATGGTTAGGCTATTCTCCTAACACACGGAAGACCCTAGTTTGATCCCACGTGCAGACTATCGGCGTTTTTCTGCTGGAGTGTGTCCCTCTCAGCACTGTAAGGCAGGGTCAAAGTAGCCTGTCCCCTAAATGGCCTTACAGTGTGCGGTGGACGGTAAGCTGAAAAACAAAACCAGCAGGATTATTTTTTTCATTCTCTTTCTTATCTTTTAAATCAATTGTGTCAAGCTAAATCTCTTTTCTCAAAGGTTTGCCTTGGAACACTATAAGTCATTTTACGGATTTTTACTTCTTGCATGTCAAGGCAAACCAATGCTGATGACATACTCCCCGAATGTACCCCAGCCCTCTGCATTATAGGCGAAGAGCCTAACCATTACACCATGAACGCTGGTGTATTCTCTTAGAAGTATTGATGTGCAAGATATATCAATTACAATCGGAAACACTTGTCATTAAGAAGTACAAAAGAAAAAATAAATGGATATAAAAATCGGTGTAAGTAGTAGTGTTTCACTTATACTTTGCCACTTGGTGTCTACTAAGCGTCCCATAAGACAGCAAAGAGAAAAGGAGAAATCTTACCACGCACTACTGTATCTGTTTCACTCTTAATTTCTCTATCTCTCTCTCTCTCTCTCTCTCTCTCTCTCTCTCTCTCTCCCTCTCTCTCTCTACCTCTCTCACTTTTTCAACCTCCTCTTACTTTCTGTCTGCCTCCCCTCCGCTCTCTCTCTCTCTCTCTCTCTCTCTCTCTCTCTCTCTCTCTGACTACGCTTTCTTGAACAGGTAGTGTTCTCTCTTGTTGCTCTCTCTCTCTCTCTCTCTCTCTCTCTCTACCTGTTTCTCTGCCTCCCTCTTTCCTCGCTTCCTTTTTCTGTCAGGTCTTAGAGAATCTTTCTCCACCCACTCCTTCTCTACCACGCAGTTCTCTCTCTCTCTCTCTCTCTCTCTCTCTCTCTCTCTCTCTCTCTGTTATTCTCCTTCCCTCTCCCGCTCTCTTTCTCTGTGTCCCTTTCTTTCTCACTGTCTATCCATCTATCACAAACGTAATATAATACTGCCGTTCCTATCTACAAGATACCAGAAGAAATGGATTCTCTCGCCTTCTCTCTCACATCTTCCATTAATCTTGGCCACATGTCCGCCGAGGTGGCCGTAGAGAGAGAGCAAATAAAGTGTTACGTGTTCTGCAGGTGAAGACAAGGCGAACAACAAACACTCACACTCACCGCATGTGGTCCACATCACACACTGCCATGCGCAATGATGGCAGCGATTTGCAGGTCTACATTCTGCCCGCCGAATTCCAGGTCACGATCAGCAAGGAGGAGTGAGCAGGGAAGAAGGCTTCGTGAGTGTGTGAGCCAACTTATTGCGTGTTCTGGAGGAATCTCTGTCTGAGACGCAATGTCGCTCCTTCTCTGTGTGCGTGTGTGTGTGTGTGTGTGTGTGTGTGTGTGTGTGTGTGTTTGTGTGTGTATGTGTGAGTGTGTGTGTGCGTGTGTGTGTGTTTGTGGGTGTCTGTGTGTGTGTTTGTTGGTGTCTGTATGGGTATGCGTGCGTATGTGGGTGTGAATATTTGTGTGTGTGCGTGTATGTTTGTGGATGTAGGCGAGAGTGATTGAGGTCTACCTGTTCTGATTAGCAACAGTAACACTCCTGTGCCTACCTGTAGGATATCCTTCACATTTCGAAAAAAAAGACAAAGAAAAAAGTAAGTAGAGGCATCGGAATGCATACCTGGAAGTTCAGAGTCTCTTGAGCAATTAATATATACACGATGATTAATGAGGAAGAGCCCACCACATTCACAAAAGTAACATTATGTTATTTCTGTTGTCGCTCTTTTACGTCCCTAACAACAAAGGAAGGCCTTTTAACAGGGATGGGGTGCTTCGATTCTGCCTGTCAGTGCCCACCGAAGCTGAGAGGCGCACAACGTTCCATAAAAGAGATGTAGATATTAATTTTGAAAAGGCTGCCCCATGTATCCACAAGCACATGTTTTCTGCACCATGGGGGAAGAATCGACCACAATGGAGGCAGTTGAAGTCATAATCATGTTTGCGAAAGTGTGTGTGTGTGTGTGTGTGTGTGTGTGTATGTGTGTGTGTGTGTGTGTGTGTGTGTGTGTGTGTGTGTGTTTGTGTGCTTGTGTGTGAGTGTGATTTTTGTTTGTTTTCAGTTGTTGTTGTGGGTTTTTTGCTGGTTGTTGTTTGTTTGTTTTTTGGGGAGGAGGCGTGGGCTAGAGGGTACCCGTACTAGACAACCGTATACGGTGAGATTAAAAGATGAATACAGCTGGAAATTTTAATGACCGTACAGTGTTGCAGGGGACGTAAAACTGGTAACCAAACCAAGCAAATGGAAATAAGGCGTGAAGCGGTGTGTGTTTGTATGTGTGTGCGTGCGTATGTGTGCGTGTGTGTGTGTGATTTTATGTTTGTTTGTTTTCAAGCTGCTTTGGAGCAACATTGGAGGAAAAGAAAACTACGGCATTTTGAAGATGCACGATAGGTAATTTTTCACAATTACATTGCTAGATTAATGTTTTTCGTGGTTTTAAACTATTTCGATCCAGGGACAGAAAGCTTAAATTGTTTCGTAGTTTATAAATTGTAGTTCTAAATATTTCTAGGAAAATAAATCTCAGAAGACTGCCCAAAAAGTAAATCGAACTTCTCCGCATGCTCGCTGCTAAATGTAGATGCTTCAAACAATCATTTTAAGATGGCAAATTCTTTTAATCTGTTTTCGACACCATTAAAACCCAGCAACGGAACTGCTCCAGACGTTTTAATGCTATTTATCTCACTTGTTCTCATTTGAACTGAAAGATAAGCGCCGAAAATAGCTCGTTGCTTTAGATCAAGCCATGAGATATAATTGTTTATCGTGTCCACTGATCGGGGTTCAGATTACAACTACCTTAATGATGACTTGTATCTGGGCTTTGATAATTATCTGGAAGCAAGAGGAAGGGATGTTTCGATTGGAGTTTTTTATCTTTTAATGTCTATGAAAACAAAAGTGTGTGTTTACGTGTCATTCTTGCTAGTGTATCCAACTCATAGAGATTCAGAGAGTGCCTGCGCAGCTTCAAGAGCGCGCTTCATAGAAGCCATCTCAATGCCAAGCGAATCTAACTACGGGACAATTTGAAAAAAAACATAGTTGAGAGAAATGCAGGAGAGTTCCTGTTCCGTGTTGCGTTTTAAAGCAGAATCTCCATGTTATTTTATCTCGATATTTTGCCAAAAGTTGCCGCCACTTTTGAACGCTTTACCTCGCATGCTCAGTGGCGATCATAATCTACAAGGTTGGAAAGTATCCCCGAATTTACTTCATCTCTCTAGGCGAATTACTGTGTGGCCCGGCTGAAAAAAGGAGAGAGCGTAGACATCTATAAATAGACCGCTTACTGTGATGTCAAATCCGGAATCCATGGGCGCCGCCATAAGAGTATAAAATGCATCAATTATAATGGAGACCATTAAAGGGGTAGATCTAGGTACGTTTCCCTTTCGTTCACTAAGCAGATGCACCTAACTGGCGGTGCCCGTGCACGTCAATGCTCCATGGTCGTCTGCAGACAGGTTTTCATTGAGTTCAAAGAGAGATAGTCATTACTATGACGTCAGAGTAGTCTGCAAAAATTATTTCTATCTATATCTATGGGAGAGGGTTAGATTGTTACAGGCGTAACGTGGCGGTTACGTGTGCTTACAACTCTCTAGAGTGATGGCGAGTTGAGTGGAGCCACAGAATAGATATAATACAGAAATACAATCCCTAAATTATTATACTGACGTCACAAAATAGGTTCCAACTTCTACTTGTTTCCGCCTATTTCTTATGTCGTATCCACATTTTCGAAAAATCCCACAGGCAAGATAATTATAATAAGGAAGTACAACCCCTCTACAGCGACGTCACTAATTATTCTTACAATATAAATAGCTGAGAAAATGTCATAGTTATTTGAATTTATTGGTTGTTTTATTTGTCTCGTAATTTGTCGAAAAGAAAATAGTGGTGCCTTACTTAAAAAGGAAATAGAAGGCACTGCATGCGAGTAGCGCGTCTATTTTGTTGTGCGTCACTAAGTGTCGAATACGACGAAAAAAGATGGCGGATTTCCGGAGACGAACATTAGTGGAACCTACCGAAGTGGCCATTTGTACTTCTGTATTATATATCTTCTGTGAGTGTGGCGGAGAAAGGGCTGGAGAGGAATGTAGACTGTTAGTCTATTATACGCAGTTGATATTTCTGGTGCAAGGGTGGGCCGGTGGTGTTTGTGTCTGTTAGAGTATGTGTATGCTTGAGTGTATATTTTTGTTTATTCGTGTGTGAACCTACACCAGTTGCGTTTGTTTGCCCATATGTGAGGTGGAATAAACCTGCAGTTTCTCCGCCCATATTTTCATAACTGTAGCTGATATGCTATTTTTGTTTATACCTTTCTTTCTTCTGCAGATACAGAATAAAGAGACATGACATTTTCTGGTAACTTTTTGTATGGAATAGGATGGTGACTAACCCATCCCTGGTCTATACGCGATTGCCTTTCCTTGTCACCAAATTGTAATGTCTACATATGAGTTACAGGTTGCGAGTCCCATGGTTAAAACTGTAATTAATCACCTCCGTATGACTGAACAGTTCTTCCTTTGGATACTCCACGTAACCACCTAGAATTATCATGCAAGACAGATCCTTCCCGAAGACTGATCTATGCTTGGTTGAGTCTCAACTGGACTGCTTTGTCCCTCTGAGCTCAGATTGGCCCTGAAAGAAAGGATGGAAGTAGCCCACCTTTTCATTGATCTTACAGAGTAACAAAGGGCGTCAGCCCAAAAAACAACAATTCTTCCAACATCGGAGTACATAATATAGTTTTTGTGCCATGCTCAAGGACTCAGAGCAGTGGTCACTCACCTCATGCTTGATATCATTCAGACATTCTCTGTTGACCGACTTTCCTTCGCCACGCCTCCACAAAGGCCTCTGTGTATCATTGACTTTTTTGTTTGAGGTTTTGGCTTAAAGTCCCCTCCAACACTGTCATTTTGTTTGAGGTTTTGGCTTAAAGTCCCCTCCAACACTGTCAGGTCATGTAAGAGGCGGGCAACTACGACCTTGCCTGTCAGGGCCAACCCGGGCAGAGGAGGACACTATTCCTGTAGAAAAATGACGTTTTTGTGAAATGAATGTAAGATATTTTGTGTCGCAATCAATGAGTTAAAATATTATTTCACCTTGCAAAAATTGAATAAAGCGCAAGACAGAACAGATCTCAGAAAAACCTGACGAGACTGTAAGGTCACTGATCTGGGGTGACCTTGACGGGTTCACCAAAGGTCACTAGATGACGAAGACCTGTGTAGCAACAAGAGCATTCCTGTCCCGGAAGAAGTTATGCGATGGCGCGGAGCTCAAGCCGCGGACGATAAATCTTTTGTACATCATCGAGGTAAGTGCAAGGCCGGTGCGGCAACAGGTTCTCGTGGGACATACCAACGTCGTGCATGGCCTCGTGTGCTGGTGAAAGCTGCCGCTTGGGAAGGCTGCCTAAAAGCATGGGTTATTTCCCCTTTACCGTAAAGATTCCCCATTGATTTCACCTGAATCTGTAGTACTGGTACACACATGCACTTGATGGGAGAGAAATACAACGATGTCGTATTTAACACGTTTATATCACTTCATAAGTAAAGCTAAGCCCCCCCCCCCTCCCCCCCATCCTTCTTCCCTTGCTGTAAATCGTCGCCAATCATACAAAAGGGCATATCCCTGTTTTATTACTTTTTCAGGAGAACATTTTTATATATTTTTTAGACCTTAGTTGCTTCATCGTCTTCCCTTGTCAATTTTTATGCTAGTACTCTTATTTTTAAAGCTAGGGATACGCCGTTTCGTGTGACCATAGATCTGAGAGAGCGCTATCTAGTGGTGGTAACAGCTCAAAACCGTGAAAATATGGAATACACCTTTTCGTGTAATAGGCGACGAAATGAAAACAACCAACTCATATACACATAACCGCTTACAAGCACATCTTTATACACCACTACTCACATCTACCTGATTCTCGGTCCTTTTCCTTTTATCTTCTCTTTTTATCTTCTCCGGTGAGCAGTCCATAATGCAAGAAAGGGATGTAGTAGGTAGTTTGAATGCAAGCATCGCTGTCCTTGTAGTGCGATCTTTGAAACCAAATAAAGGACACATTTTGAGCATTTCTTTAGAAAAAAAACACGGAAAAACACACAACAAAACAAAACACACTATTTATAATGCAAAGCGTCCAATATTCGATACCTTAGCCTTGAACTGGGATAGAATATTATACGGTAATGTGTTATACTAGTAATCAAAACCAAGGGTTCCGATGATTCCACGTCCATTTTTTGTTCGTGTAGGCGTTATGATGCAATCATAAAAACCTTTCCCTGTCTGCCACTCCAAAGTATACGCAGCGATGTCGTAATCCAATCTCACAGATATGCCACGCCAATCCGGATCGGAAGACGCGGAAAAGCACTGGCAGGCGAAAGTGCCAAGGGGCATACTTCCGTTTCCCGTTGTGTCTGTCTCGTTTTGCAGACGCGGGGACCTCTCAAGCATGGCGTGGCTTCGAAACTGTATGGAGTGGAGATCCGAATACAATATGCAGTTATTCTAATCATCAAAAAGCTATATGAACAGAGTTCGAAATCCCATCTTACAAGAGACGTTACTAGTCAAATTCAGATTCACTAACCATCCCTTGCCAACTTGGCCCTACAAAAGTAACATTATCATTCAATAAATCCGTCTCATTCATCTTGAATCCCTTACTAAACCGTTTTATATGGGTGGTTTTGAGAGTTTGGTTTTAGCGTTTGCGTTTCTTGAAAAAAAAAAAAAAAAAAATTGATAGGTCTAAATTTTGAAGTTAGTCTGTACTCGTGGTGCGAAAGCAGAATTATAATATCATTAAAATGTAGAGGTTGACTCAATTTTTCGTTTTTTATAAGTCGTTACACCTATTTATCCGGATCTTTTAACGGCTCTTTGCCCAGTCCTGCTCTAAACTGCTTTATTCCATATCCAATGCTCAAGCACGACACAACTGATATATTATTTACACAACAAAGAAAGTAGAAGATATCTCTCACTCGACTGGAAAGAGAGGAGGATTTGGGATAAAAAAAAAAACAAAAAAAAACACACACACACAAAAACAGTTTGGGTGTGGAGAGAAGCGTTCCTGTTACAGACGAGGCCACCCTCTCACTGCAGGCTGACCGACACTGTGGTGTAATGGTTAGGCTCTTCACCTGCCATGCGAAATACCTGAGTTCGATTCCGAATGCGGACGATCTGTTTTTTTCTGATGGGATTTTTTCCCTCTCAGCCCTGGTTGGCCTTGACAGGCAGGGTCGAAGTAGACCGTCTCTTAAATGAGCTTAAAGTGTTGCAGGAGACGTAAAACTGGCAACTTAACCGAGCCACAAGTCTGCTTTAGACTGGTTCACCTGGAGCAAGGACTTCTGTGTGGTTTTTGACAGGACAGATGACGTAATGAGCATATTAACACTAGGTTGTCATCTATCATGATCATCCTAGATGTTCTTTGGTCTTTGGATTTTTAGTTTTACGTCTGTTGTAACTCGGTTCAACCTGGACTGATGGAGCAAAATACCCCAGCAAAAAGATGCAGATGCTCTGTTATATCTTTCTTAATGTATGTCGTACAAGTGAGTATCATAATTTATATCATTATCATTGTTTTACTAGTTGCGTTTTTAATATATTATTAAGCCTACTATTATTGTTGCTATAACTAAACTGCCCTTCTCGGCAAAAAACAAACAAAGCAAAACTGCCCTTCTCAAGGCAAATCGCAAACGCACTGTGCCCTCAGCGAACTTGCATGGGACGTCGCCTCCCACAAGGAATCTACACAGACCTCATCGGCTCCTCTGGGGTACTGCGTTTGGCAACAAACTGCATCTATCAGGGCAATTCAAACTGCCTTTATCTGGGCAAAAATATGTAAAGGGCAGAAAACGGTTAGTTAGTTAGTTAGTTTAAAGTTAGTTGTTTATAGAGGCGCCAGCACCTTTGGCTGTTTTAGCCTCTTGGCAA